>JAEUWR010000492.1:0-13662 GCA_018524895.1 Podaxis sp. C-F-101400 | reverse complement strand
TGCAACCTCCTCTAAGACTAGTGCACCTAGCACTAGTCAAGAACCTACACCTGTCAAAAAGTCGTCCAAGCAAAGGCAACAGGATTCACCCATCAGGATGACTGATGAGACAGTTGCCCAAGAACCAGACATTGCACTCATCTATGACGACATCCCAATGGACAATACCCTGCTCCCACCAATGACTGCTTCTGAGCAGTTGTCACATATTGAAGAACTACTGTCAGGACCTGGGATCCCAGGTCCCACCTCTCCCACATGCAACTATGGACCACTCATTCTAGTCTGTCTCCCCACCAAACTCGAGGATGCCCCTTGAGTTGTCCCTGATTACCTCACACCTGAGGACGTGACCCCCATGTCCTCCAGTGAGGAGGAAGACACAGCTGAAGACTTCAAACCCAAGAAGGGTAAGAAGAAGGCCCCCCAATCATCAACCTCTAGGTCGACATCTCGATCAATCATCCACAACCTGCCAGGTTGTAATGGCATTATTCTGTCCATGTGGGGACTATGGCAACACAGCCAAGTCCATAGTCACAAATGTGACAACAGCATGCAGAACATGTTGTCGCAGTGAGTTCATTACTCACAATGAACCAATACCATGTTTGCCAGAGCCACTGCCACCATCACTGCAATGGCAGAATTCCAAGGCCAGGGGTTCAAAATCCTGGCCACCCATCCAGTCTATAAGGCAGCCTGTCGCAGACTGCCTATGACTCCCTGCGAAGTAGAGAAGCTGATCAAGCTTCTCAATAATCATCACACCAAAGCCAAGCATCGAGCTGAGGCACACCACCTCCTGACTGAGCTCTACAGAATAGCTCAGTGTACAGAGGAGGAGCATTATGATGATGCAATGACCTTCCTGTTGTGCCATAGTGGCTTCTGTCCAGACACACACCTGTCTGGAATAACCACCAAGATAAGGGAAGAGCACCAACTGTTGTGAGTGTACAAACAAGCTCGTGTCTCAAATCCCAAAAACCGGACCCAGGGCATGGGTTTCACCCAGCCCACGGGAGCCAGCCTTTTCAATATCAACCATCTTGGTCAATATCTTCTTACCCATAGCTGCCCAGGGTCCAACAACCCCATCAATGGTATCTTGTTCGAGCATAGATGGCTCATACACCATTGAACCACTTTCAGGTACAGCCTAGCTCACTTCTTTGGGCCACCAGAGTGTGGTCCTAATCACACTGGCCAGGTGAGATTCACCCGGCCCCATGATGGCTTCCACTGGCTCCTTAATTTCCTCAACCGCAACCCAGCAGCCTTCTCTTTCACCGATCAGATCCAAGGTCCCATTACATAGGAGGAATACACCACCCGCTGCCTTACAAGGAGAGAGCACCTCGCTATACACGGTGTCCCAGATGTTCACTAGAAGGGTTCTTCTATCTTCTCTTCTATCCCCTTTTCTCTCTCCCATCCCCTCTTCACATGATTGATTAAGTCAGTTTGTTAATTCTTTCTTACTCTCTCATATATCTTGTAGTCAATCTCCCTATCATCTCTCACACTTTTTCTTTTCATTTCTCTTTTCTTTTCTTTTCTTTTCCTTACTCTCTGGATTCGTTCTTGGGACTGCTACCGCACACCCATTTGTATTAGCTAGTCTAGTGCAATAAACTATGATTAAAAAAAAAAAAAAAAAAAAAAAAGAGATTCACCGGGCTCTTTGCTGTCCTAGTCACATCACTGCAACTTTATAGAGAATATATCGAGCATTGGAACACTCAACATCCTGAACACCCCTTTGTCCCACAACCAGGACCAACATGTTATTTCTGATCACTTGACATTGACGATAGTCAAGTGCCAAATATGAACCTCGACACCATTGCCGAGGTCCTCATCCACAATGGAGTCGACCCATCCTGGGTTGACCATGCTTACCTCTTCGGGATCCATTACTTGGATCAATCCTATACTGGTGAACCTAGCCACCAGTCCATGTATCATGACTGGGATGATGAATGCATCCGTCATCTTGACCTATATGGACTACCCCCAGCCATCAAGAGATGGGATGGATGGTTCTACCCCAATGACCACAACCTTCTCAGGTTATACTTCTTCAAACAACAAGAATTCCTTCACACAGGGAAGGAAATGCAAGATGACCCCAGCTGGCTAAAGGCTGGGGGTCCCACTCACTTCTGCCTCCTAAGCAAGCAGGAGTACCCTCCACACCTGCTCAACCCCCCAACCACACCTGTGGTTGGTGGGCCCAGCAAATTGACTCTGCCTGTTGCATCCAGTAAGGCTCAGGTCAAGGATCACCCCTCGACTGAAGCCCGACCAATGGAGGTTGATTGCCCCTCCACTCTTCATCCTGAAAGTGAGTCATCACCCAATGATGCATCTGACGATGATATTGCATCATCAAACAGCTCCATACCCAGGGCTGGGGAAATTTCACTGCCCCCCACCTAATTTTCTATTGATGACAGGGGAGCGACCTAGTCGCTCCACTGTGTTACTATCCTCATCAAGTCTCATGACTTGATTCCACTCACATCCTCTCCCAGGCCTCACCGCCTGGCCCCTATCCTGGTCAAGTCTCACAACTCGACTTCTTGCACACCCAGCCGAGGGGCTTTACCCTTTCAGCCTCACCACTTATTAAAACTGTATCCGAGCAACCTAGTCGTCTCAGCCATATACCCTATACCCTGAAACCGAGCATCTTATTCGTCTCAGACCTATACCCTATCATACATGACTATTTATTAATCCTCTCCTATCTCACACCAAGAGACCGTAAACAGTCTGGAAGGGGGGTGTGTAAGGGCATGCCCTTACACTTAATTCAAAAATCAAATAACCCATGTTGCTGTATTATATTTTGATACCATTCTTGTTTACCCATCACTCCATCATATATTTGTACCTACTGTTTATTAGGGCACTTTGGTTGTTGGGGACAACTGACCTTTGCTTGTGCCACATAGTCTCCCAATAAATGGGTTTGAACTATTTGGTGTGAGCATGAGGTCTCTCAACCATGAAGCCAGAAGCTTTACACCATCCAGCTTCAGAAACAGCCCCAAGACCTTGCGAAAGTCAAGGAACTCATCATCAAAGCCCACTTTGACTCAATCTGCCACTTCAATGAGAAGTACTCAAATATAATCTGCAATTTTGACTTCTCACCTGGTTCTCTCATCTTAGTTGGGAACTCACAGTATGATCACGACGTTGGCAGTAAAACAAAGCCCAGATATTTTGGGCCAATGGTCATACTCAAGAGAACCAAAGGCGGGTCATACATTCTTGCTGAACTTGATGGCTCTATCTCTAGGCTCCACTTTGCTGCCTTCTGACTTGTACCTTACCATCCACGTGACATCTGATCCATACCAGTCACCAAACTCACTGATGCATCCCTAGAAACTCTTGACAACTTCACTTACAACATACCGACACAGGGCAACAAGGATACACCCAACCCAGCTGAGTATTCTGTTTCTTTGTTGGCACACCCCCATCCCCTTTTGTTCATGATGACCCTTTTGGGCTCAACGTTTATGGACGTAACTCCAGTCAAGCGTGACAAGGTGTTCAACCACCCTGTTCACCACTCTGAAAGGACTCGCCAACATCACCCCACTCCTCATCTCCATACATCGCCAACACTCAGCCAGCCAGTGCCCCCTCACCTGTCACATACACCTTTCAACATTGCCATGATTCGTCTTACTTGTCAAGCCACACACTGACCAGGAGGTCAGTATCTAAAGTACCCAGGAGATGTAGAGACTGACAATCAGTTGCTTGTGAAAATGGCAACCTCAGGTCACTCTCTCACTAATCCAAACTGCAGAATGAACCTTGTTGGAGCACCCATTGTCAAGCCGCCCACCACCACTTTTGGGTTCCAATATTCGAGTTTCTGAATCTTATTGTTGTTGTGCCTATGTGTATACATTTCTACATTTCTTCCATTGCTGCCAGTCCCATGATCACATCCCCACCTATTGTCTTATTTGTAGTGGTATTCAGGTAGCCTGGTCTTGTGAAATTTTGCTTGCATCTCAGCCTATGCCTACTCCATTTCACTCTTGCCTCCTCCCTTAGCATTTGATATTGTATATCATCTATTTTGCCTTCACATTTCCTTTAATCTTCACGGTTTATTGTTTTACTACATTTCTCAGCCAGTTTCAGCTTAATTACCTTCCGTTTTGCCTCATCTATGCCCTTTCACCTTGAGATCCCCATTCAGATTTGTAGTCTTACTTGTATATAAAGAAAAGCTTGCCATGTATTCTAAGTAGTGAATCGCACACCCATATTCGACCTCCACCTTGCCATCTAAAGGTTCACCCACAGGTTCTGTTTCCTGACTTTATATTTTTTATTTTATTTTCGTTTTATTTTCTGTTTTTGGGCCCCTACTTCTTGTAGTTTGGTTACAAAGTCCAGTAGTTGTTGGACTCAACTACACTTGCTTTCTCTGAACCTCTAACAGAGGTTATACCTCATCATCATCATGTTCGGTTATTACATTGCTGACACCAAGAAATCATGGATTGGAATTATGGAGGATCTTTTGCCAACCTCGAACAAGACAGCTGCCACTGCGATTCCGAAGTTCTACAGAGGGGGGCAGTATGATAAGTTGGACAAGTATTGGAGCAAGGGTTTGAATTTCCAGAAGCTCAGCATCCACACCGGCAAGACTGTCGCCGTTGATCTCACCATCAATGACAGAAACAAGACAGTCAAGGCTGTTGTTACCATCCATGGTTGATAGGCTACTGTTATGGTGAAACCATTCTTGCTGAACTATTTCGTACTCTTTACTCATACTCTTTTGTCACCTTTACTACTGGTTCCTTTTCCCCTTTTCTTTCATATGTGCCCAGGACTATTAGATAGTTCTAGTCGACTTCTAGGTTTGGTTGTAGTTTACTAAATACCTCTGGTTAGGTATAAGTACTCTTCCATCTGTAGTAGGTTGTTAGAGTTATCTTGACTTATTGTGTGTTGCACCTTGTCACCTAACCCGCACCTTGAATTGTAGTTCATTCTACTGTGCTCTTGCCCACATTACGCTCACTCTTTTATTAGTCTAGTAACCTCAGGGTCATTCCTTTGAGGACTAGCATTTAGAGTGATCAGACCTAGGACTGGCCTAGGCGGTATGCCTTCCTGTAGAACTTGCTATAGGAGGACAGCATAACAAAAAGATAACTCTCACTTCCCTCTGTCTCTATGTGCTCAGTCTCATCCCGACATCTCTCTTTCTCCATGGTCTCAACCCATGGCAGTCTCTTGTTGTTCTCGTCTTCGTATTCTACACGATGTCATTCGTGTCCCCCTCTCTTCTTCGGCTTGTCATCCTCTCCTTGTGCATCATCTCAGTGCTCATTCTTTGTATACCCTCTCGCTGTCCCATCCCTCACCATTCCCCAACATCACACCAAACTCTACCAAAGGATCCTACCCATTCTCCAGGAAATCATTGCTAGTCTCCACAGCAAAGAACCTGTCGAGTATCAGTGGATTTTACCCCACTTCCATCTTACCCTCCACCCCGCTGTTCCTCCCATCAGAACTCCTAGTCCTGAACCTGTTATGGTTTCAGCTATAATTAGATCTTAGTTACTCAGCACACTGTTTCACCTACCGTTTCATCCCTTGCTACAGTTCGCCTTGGTCATCCACTTACCTGGTTCCCCTGTTTCACCTATTCTTAGTCTTCCCCTAAACTCTATATAAACCCTAGATACTATGCCTGTATTCCCTATGCTTTACCAACTAGTTCTTTCCCCTTTGCTCATCCTCAAGCCTTTGCCTTAGTTGCAACCTGAGTTCATACAAAGGTCGTAACATTTGGTAAAGCATTACCAACTCACCTTGCAACAGGAGAGGCCCAACTAGGGGCATACACTGAGGCACAACCAGGTGTGATATCAGAGCTCAACTAGGAGCATAGCTCAGTGCATGAGTGGAAGCAACATTTGGAACAGTCGAGAAGGAACACCAGCACCATACAGCCTAGGAGAAACCAGAGAGCCTTCAGTGGCAGAATTCTCAGACATAACAGCAAGCGAACACACAGACAACGAAGAGACTACTGAGTCAGAGCTCAAAGAACAGCCGGAAGCCGAAGAAGAACACCCAGAGGAATCAGCAGACGAAGAACAATTGGAAGAACCCACAGACGAAGAAGAACGTGACAATGATATGGCCGAAGACACAGCAGCAACCACACAACAAATGGGAGGAAAATCATTAGTCCCAGACCCAGGATTCTTTGACGGAAACAGAAGCAAATTCGATGACTGGTGGAGGTCAATGAGCTTTTTCATAAAGTTCAACCAGGTCAAAGAAGCAGACAGAAGGGCCACAGCAGTACTCTCACGCATGAGAGGAGGAACAGCAGGACAATTTGCGAGCATGAAACTCAGCCAAATGGAGAACAGTGACGATACACTCGTATGGGATGACTTCAAAAGGGAAGTCAAAGCAACGTTCAGAGACAAAGGACAACAAAGTGATGCTGAATGGAGAATCAAGACATTCAGACAAGGCAACAAGCACACAGCAGACTACCTCATCGAATTCGACGTATTAAAGACAAGGTCCAAGACAGACGATAAACATGCCATATTCCTACTCAAGAAGAATGCACGAGCCGACATCATCAGGACTATACTAGGTTTCCTGACAGAAGCCTCACCCGACACTTATGACGAATGGAGGAAAGCCATCCTGAATATTGGCATAGGATATGAAGCCATCGAGACCTGAACAAAGCGCACAGGAACAGGCATCATATATGGAGGCATGGGACAACCCATGGAGATAGGGAGACAAATCACACCTGCCAACTGAACACCACCCTGATGCTTCAAATGCAATACCATAGGGCACATCACCTGAGACTGCAAGAAGCCAGGAGGGAGGAGATGCTACAATTGTGGCAAAGAAGGACATATCTCCAGGAACTGCAGAGCACCTAGAAAGGCATGCATTAGGAGCATGGAGAACGAATCAGAAGGTGACGAAGGATCAGAGCAGCAGGGTTTTTCCGAAGGCTCAGAGTGAGCGTGAACTCTCGAGCCATTGTAACTAAAGCTTCTTCTCGACAATCATACACCATTCCCCAGAGAAGAAGTGGAGTGCGAGAACTCTTTGTGAAACCAAAAGTTTGAACACCAAAAAACAAACAATGGAGACCCACAACACTAGTCGATTCAGGATGCACACACACATGCATCACAAGGAAAGCAGTTGAGGAACAGGAGATACCAACGAAGAAATTAGAAACCCCCTTCCAGGTCTACAATGCAGACGGAACCCAAAACAAGGAACAAAACATCACGGAGTATATGGAACTCGAAATGGACATCAATGGACACAAGGAACAACTGGCAGCAGTCATCTCACAAATTGACTCAGCAGACATATTCTTGGGACACGACTGGCTAGCAGAACACAACCCCAAAGTTGACTGGCATAACGGACAAATCAGGTTTACAAGGTGCCCACCAGGATGCAAGATCAAACATGAAACCATCGACATACCAAAGCTAAGGAGGAACAACACACAGGCACAGGAAGAAAAGGTACTGGACAAAATGAAAGAGACAGACTTACCAGAGTACACCAGGAAATACACACACCTATTCAACAAGCAGAATTTCGACAGACTACCCAACCGAACAGAATGGGACCACAAAATCAATCTTACCGAAGAAAGCCCATGAGAACTACCTGCCAAGGTCTACCCAATGACAGTCAAAGAGAAAGAGGAACTACACCAATTCATCGAAGAAAACCTCACATTGGGACGCATCCAACCATCAAAATCCCCCTACGCATCACCATGTTTCTTCATCCCAAAAAAGGACGGATCCAAACAATTGGTGCAAGATTATCGAAAGCTCAATAGCATCACAATCAAGGACAAGACACCATTACCCCTAATCAGAGAAATCATTGACAAGCTAAAGGACATGAAATACTTCAACAAACTGGACATCATTTGGGGATACAACAATGTACACATCAAGGAGGGAGACAAATGGAAAGCGGCATTCTTAACAAATGAAGGGCTATTCGAGCCAACAGTCATGTTTTTCAGCTTATGCAACTCCCTGGGCACATTCCAAAGAATGATGAACACTGTATTCCGACAACTACTACAAGAAGGGGCACTGGTCAACTACATGGACGACTTCGTCATCCTGGGAAAAATGCAACAAGAACTCGAACAATGGACGATACGGTTCCTCGAAATTGCAGACAGACATAAACTCTACTTCAAACAGTCAAAATGTGTATTCAATGCAACAGAAGTACCCATATTAGGGATGGTAGTTGGAAACGGAAAAGTTAAAATGGAAGAAGAAAAAATTGCAGCAGTCAAAAACTGGCCCACACCAACCACAGTCAAGGAAATCAAGAGCTTCCTAGGATTTGCAAACTTCTACCGACGATTCATCAAGGGATTCAGTGACATCACAGGACCACTACACAGGTTAAAGGGAGGACAGCCATGGGAATGGGGAGAGACACAGCAGAAAGCATTCAAAGAGCTGAAACAACGCATCATGGAAGAACCAGTATTGGCACTACCACAAGACGATGGGAAATTCAGAGTCGAGGTCGATGCATCAAAATACGCTATTGGGGGAGTCCTATCTCAAGAACAAGAAGGGAAATGGCACCCCATTGCATTCCTATCCAGATCACTATCACCAGCAGAATGCAACTATGAAATCTACGACAGGGAACTACTTGCAATTGTCGAAGCACTAAAAACATGGAGGCAATACCTACTTGAAGCAAAAGAGAAATTTGAAATCTGGACCAACCACAAGAACTTGGAATATTTCAGATCCCCCCAACGGATCAATGCGAGGCAGATGAGATGGCACCTGAAGCTGCAAGAATACGACTTCACTTTAAAACACATCCCAGGAAAAGCAAACACCAAAGCCGACATCCTTTCCCGAACCATGCACTTTAACGAGGCAGAAGACAACAATGAGGTCACAATCCTCAAAGACACATTATTCCAGAGATGAATGCATCAGGAAACAACCATCGCAGAAGAAGTCATACTAGGACGGGGCCTATTCGAAGTCAAAGCTGACAAAGACCTACTACAAGCCATCAAGGGGGGCAGGAAGGAAACACAAATCATCAAATGGCTAAAGGAAGAAACAGATAGAACATGGGAGAGAGAAGGAATCACATATCAAGATGGCAAAATCTATGTGCCAAACCACAAGGACCTACGAAGCAGAATCCTAAAAGAGTACCATGAGCCACCCGATGTCAGACACCCAGGAGCCCACAGAATGCTAGAACTCATCAAGAGAACGTACTACTGGCCATCAATGAAGACAGACGTCAAGAACTATGTGCAAGGGTGCAATAGCTGCCAGAGAAACAAGGCAATTCAGCAGAAGAAAGCAGCGCCACTCCACCCCCTTGAAACACCCAAAGGACCATGGCATGAAATCAGCATCGACATGATCGGACCGCTCCCAGAGTCCAATGGAGCAGACACAATCCTAGTCATTGTGGACAGATTCATCAAGATGATCTGACTAATTGCAACAAACACCAACCTCGACTCCATGGGATTAGCGAAGATATATTGGGACCACATCTGGAAACTCCACGGCATACCACAAAAAATCATCAGTGACAGAGGACCGCAGTTCACATCAGCATTCATGAAAAATTTATGCAAAGCCACAGGGACTGAACAAGGATTATCAACAGCCTATCACCCCCAGACAGATGGACAAACGGAATGAGTCAACCAGGAAATCAAAACCTTCCTCAGAGCATACATCGACTACAACCAGAAGGATTGGTCAGAATGGCTATCAACAGCAGAATTCCAATACAACAACAAGGTGAATAGCAGCACAGGCGAATCCCCATTCTACCTCACCTACGGACGACACCCATGGAAAGGAGATATCACGACCAAGTCACAAACACCATCAATCACGGAGTTCATGATGAAACTCACAACATGCCGAAGGCACACCCAAGAAATATTGTAAAGCAAAAGGCAGGCAATGACAAAGCACTACAACAAGAAAAGAACACTGAGCAGGGATTACCAAGAAGGATCACAGGTTTGGTTAGAAGGAACCAACCTGACAACCAATAGACCCACAAAGAAACTGGATCACAAATGCTATGGCCCATTCAAAGTGCTCAAGAAAGTGGGACAAGGAGCCTACCAATTGGAGTTACCAGAAGGATGGATAATCCACAATGTTTTCAATGAGGCATTACTAACACCTTACCGATCCCCGAAGTTTGTCAATCAGCAAACCGAGCCACCACCACAACCCGAACTCATTAATGGAGAAGAGGAGTACGAAGTCGAAGAAATCTGAGGTCACTGCAGGAAAGGCCAAGGGACACAGTATCTGGTACACTGGAAAGGGTATAGCAACGAACATGACACATGGATAGCTGAATCAGCACTGGAGAACACCCAAGAAGTGTTACAAGATTATCTCTGAAGGTTTCCTGGAGCAAAACCTATAAAGAGGGGGGGTAACTCACAACTATAGCAACACAACACACCCACCCAACTCAACAATGGATGCAGACCAAGCCAACCAGACCTTCATCCCCATCCCCTCCACTCCCACTCAGCAGCCTCACTCCATCATCTCAGACATTGAGCAACAACTCAGTGATAATAGCGACCCTAACAAGCAGTATGAAGAACACGTCCAACTCATCAGGGACATTGTACGACTCTGTTGTGTGTACAACGATGTACACGAAGCCACCCAAATGTTCAGCCAAGCCATCCAAGCCACCATCCCCCAGATCCAGAAGTCAGCCAGAGGTTCAGGGAGATCAGCCCAAATGAACCAACACGTCCACATCATCCTCCATGACACCAACGACCTCCTTGCATCGGACATACACAATCGGTTCACCAGCATCCTAGTCATGGCGGCAGAACAACTCTCTAAACTCCCTCTATCTGACAACGAAGAAAAAGAAAACTTCATAGCCTGCCTCATGGCAGCCACCCATGGAAAGGACCCCTTCCCACACAAGGAATGCCTACACACCTGACCAGCCATTTGTCGATCCCCGTTGACAGACACAGAGTCAGAAGGAGACAAGCCGACCCCAACCATAGAAGAAGAGGTACAACACCTCATCAAGTTCCTCACCCCCGACTGCACCGGTCCAACTGGGGTAGAGCAATGCATACCGCCAGTCCCATTCAAAACCCTGAAGAAAGACAGTGAAGAAGATGAAGAATACTGGAAGAACATATTACAAGTACTGATCGAGAAACACCACAATATGGGAACCACCTACTGAGGCACCACGATCCCCATGTATGGAGGAGGACCCGATCATGCCCCTTTCTTCATTGCATGGAAGAAAGCCACGAACCAATTCTTCATCGGTCCTAACAAAAGGGATGTTGCTCGCAAAATCACGCACTGACTCCATGCACCACCAACCTTCCGAGAAGCCAAAGACTTTCTAGCCTGGTTTACCTTCCCAGCATGTCGTAACTTACACGGACCCATACAGTAGTTTCATGTGGACATGATGCCTTGAGAGGAGGGTAATGTTATGGTTTCAGCTATAATTAGATCTTAGTTACTCAGCACACTGTTTCACCTACTGTTTCATCCCTTGCTACAGTTTGCCTTGGTCATCCACTTACCCAGTTCCCCTGTTTCACCTATTCTTAGTCTTCCCCTAAACTCTATATAAACCCTAGATACTATGCCTGTATTCCCTACACTTTACCAACTAGTTCTTTCCCCTTTGCTCATCCTCAAGCCTTTGCCTTAGTTGCAACCTGAGTTCATACAAAGGTCGTAACAGAACCTTCAGATTTCGACACTATCTGGTATAGTCCACGGTCTTATCTCGCTAGATGATGATACATTCCTCCCTACCACTTCCTTCCTGAATTTCTGCGTCCCGCTGAACCCATAGCAACTCTTTGTTATCTTGCCCCACAATCATTTCATGACACTTCGGCAATCTTCATTTATGAAGACAACACTATCATCTACACAACATATTCATTTTATTACTACCTCCATCTTCAAGACCATGCTCCATACTTTGTCTTCACTTAATCAAAATTCGGTCTCAAACATCGTCACTGTTCTCATTTTCACCCGCTCCCATCCGACCCTTCCCTAAATGGCCTCTCTGCAAGCAAGGCTATCTTATCGTCTCGAAATCCATTCCCTGTCATATTGAATCATTGGACTTCTACCCGCCTTTGGACATTTCCACTTCTCTAACCTTCTTCTACAAGGACAATATCCATATCTATACTCTGTCTTCACTTGAAACCTTTATCTTCCCCCTAGCTACAGTTGAACTCATCTCTCCTAACTAGACACTTTTAACTTACTTTTCCAATCATTCTGCCTCAACCGCTTTCACATTCCACTTCCGGCTCTGGTTCTCAACCTTACCCTTACGTTGAACTTCTCCTGATCTCGAAGCAGTGTGTTGATACTCTCAAGGAGTGTTACCACAAAGCGCTAACAGACCCGTCCTTCTACAAAAGCCTTCAGGAAGCAGAACTTTCTCAATCACTTCTTGTTCTTGTTGGTTTTCACTCACTTCATAAAACAGATGTTTCTTCGCTCCTACATCTCCTAGACTTTGTTACAGTCTATAATCAAACCTCTCTGGCTCTTCTCGATCTAGAGCCTGCTCTTTATTTCCAGCTCCAGATCCGTTGGCAATTCAACCTCCTCAACAAATTTTCTGATTGACCCCTCAATGATCTCAAAGAAGCGCTCCAAGAAGCAGTTGACCTCAATCTTCAAACCGTCAACTATCAAGGAGAAAAACCATGGGTACACTTCAGCGCCTTAGTGAAAGCCCTCCAATTTTGGAACCAGAAGCAGCAATCCTCACTTACTACCCAAACCAACCTCGAGTCATTGTCCACAGGAACACCCACTCCTTCAAGAAGATCGCAGAATCTGTCCATGTCAAGGACCAGATCATTGAGAAGATCATCATCCTCCACTGTCAGTGCAACTGCTGCTGACAAGTTTTTTTGAGAGGAATTGACTTCACATCTCGATCCCTCTTTGAAGCCCTTTTGCACAAGATCTTCTACATTGCAAACACAGATGCCCTCATCTTCCCTAAGTGCGCCATCCAATACCACTCCCCACCCGAGTGCGTCATCCAAAGAATCCCGGGAACTGAAACCCAACCCGGAAGATCCATCCCATCTGCCTGGATTTACTGGGAAGCAGGAGATGGAGACTTCCTCGCCACAGCCATCACCCCACCTTGACCCAAGTACTACCCTAACCCTGGATCCATCAGATGCTGGATACCAGATGAATTCCCCAGATCTGCTCCAATACCAAACTCTCCCCGCAACTCCAATTCAGGAAGACACACACCTTCTGACCACCCCATCACCTCAGGAACAGACTCGTGACCTTCCACCCCACTTCATGTCTCTCAAGCAACCAGTGTTTTGCCCACAGTGCTGACATCAGAGTGAGAGACCTCTTTTGAATTCGAATTTGAGTCTTGGAACCATGACGACACCCTCTAACTGTTAGAACTCAATATTCAGACAATACCAGTGTATACTGATCAATGTTGAATGAATTGAGAGTCTTATACTGATTT
>JAEUWR010000493.1:0-36185 GCA_018524895.1 Podaxis sp. C-F-101400 | reverse complement strand
CAATACATATCTTTTGTCCAGATATATCAGTTGATATGTTAGTTTCCTTAGCTCTTTATATATGTATGAAATGTATACAGTCAATGCTCTCTTAACTGATAGCCCTCCGTCACGACCCCCAGCTATCAGTTATGACAGGGTATCGGGTTTGAGAGAGGGTGTTCATTATGTAATCAAAATTTGACAAATTTATTCAATCAAGTTAATGCCATGAATATCCACTATTTATGAGCAAAAAAATCAGTAATATGAGTATCTTTGAGGGAGGTGGCCTGAGCAGCATGAACTTCTCGAGAGTAAGCCCTCAAGGCATTCTCAAGCTGCTGGCTGAGTGGAGAATGGTCCATGTGAGCAAGAAACCGATTGATGAGCATCTGTGCTTGGATAAAATCACGACAAGTAGGGATTGGATCAGTTGGGCCATCATCAGGCTCACTCGTAGGCATAGCGATTCTGTTATCCATCTGCTCCACATGTTGTACCTCCATAATGGCATCAAAAATTTCTTGATCTGACTCCATTTCGCCAACAAAATTTTCATCTTCGGGATTGAGGAGAGTCTCGAGGCTCATGCAGTTGATCTTGTGCAATACACCTGTAGATTCCAGAAGATCAAGACTGGACTCAAGATCTTGTTCAGCTTGCAAAGCTGGATCAATGCTTGAATTTGTGTTGAGGAGGGAGCTGATGGGGATGTGGGGCTGCATTGGTGGCATATTGCCAAGTTGTGTGGGCAAGATGTTGGCCTTCCTCCAGCAGTGACAGATGGTTGTAACATTGGCATTGTCCCATGCAGACCGAGCCAATTGCATGGCTTCGAGCTGGTTGATGTTGTAGATTTTGGAGGGGGTGACACCATTTTCATACAAATTGATTGCTTGATCAAAATATGACCATTGGTAATGAGCTTTGAAGCATCAAATGATGCCCTGATCAAGTGGTTGGATATGGGAGGTGAGATTAGGTTCAAAGTTAATAACAGTGATGTTCTGGAGGTCGTCAGGGACAATGTGACCAGAGAAGTTATCCTGGAGAAGGACAACTTTCCAGTTCTGAGTGCGAAGTTTGAGATCCCACTGCTCCAGCCATTCTTGATATATGACTGCTGTCATCCATGCCTTTGCATTCCACTGGTAGTAGTACCCAAGTTGGGTACCACTTTTGTTTTTGAAACAACGAGGTTTTTCAAACTTGCCAATAATGATTGGGGGTTGCTTCTCACTGCCATTGGCATTTGTTGTGAAAGCGAAAGTGAGGCAAACCTTTTGTCCCTTCACACCTGAGGTCTGCTTGTCAGATAGACCACAGTCAGGGGGCATTCTGAGTGTATTTGTCAGTATCCCTATCAACAATAGGAGGCAGTTCAAGAGAACATACACATAAAAAAGTCCAGTTTCATCCATGTTAAAAATATCCTTCAAGTTGTATCCCTTTTCTTCAAGCAGCTTCTGAATGCAGTTCCTCTCATGAGCAACAACCCCCAAATCAGCTGACCCTGCCTCTCCATGCCATTTGAACTCCCTCAAGCCATTCCACTTCTTGAAGCAAGCCAACCAACCATCACTGAGGCTTAGTCTCTCATCAGTTGGTATGCCAGCCAAGTCTGCAAAATCCCTCCATTTCTTGCGAATAACATCACTGGTGAGAACAAGGCCATTGGACAATGCTTGCGAGACCCAGAGTTCAAGCATCTCACTGACATCTGGGTGCTGGGTTTGGACAACATGCTTCGATGATGGGTTGATATTTGTGCTGTACTCCTTCCTCAACTCATGTTCCTTGTCCTTCCAGGCACTCAGGGTTGGCTGAGAAATCCTGAGTAGAGGATATTGAGCCTTGAAGTGTCATACTGTAGCTGATTGGTTTCCCCCTGCATTGTCACATAGATAATTCAAGACTTCAATCTTGATGGCAATGCTGGCATTCTCGAACTTTGACTTCCGTGAGGCATTCAGACTGGCATTTGCTGGTTCTTTTGCCTCAGAACTTGCTTTCTGTACAGGGCCTAATATAAACCTTTAAAAAGAAATCCAACAATTAAAGATTTCGAGCTGATGTATGCTTGCACTTCTTGCCCACTATTTTTGGAAGATCACCTGCTGCCTCTCACAACCTCCTGACTGCCTCCAACTCCATTTCATCCAATCCATCCAACTCTTTCTCATCACCTGAGTGTTGTTCAAGGATTTCAATGACACGATGTTCCTGAATGAGGTTGGCTTCTTGATCCAACCACTGTGCATTTTCTTCGGAGATGGGTTGTTTTTTAGCCAATAGAGCCTCAAGGTGTGACTTTTTTGACTGAATCTGTCCAGTTAAAACTTGCAGACCCTTTTGTAGAACAGAGAGAGAGACTGTAGACATTATAGACTGAGCTTCAGTGTCGTTTGAGCTTATGATTATACTAATTTCATATTCTGTCTAAACCCGTGCTATCAGTTATGGTTTCTGGATGACCTATCAGTCATCAGATATGACAGATTATCGGATATGGGGTCCGAATCCCCGCTAACCAACTCGGTCACAGCCTTCACCTATCAGTTACGGCAGATTATCGGTTTTGACAACTATCAGTTATAAGAGCGTCGACTGTAACATCTATTGAATATTAAGGAATAAGATATCAGTCAGAAATTAAAAATATCTGGTTCTAAGATTAAGTCTGTTGATATTTTGACATGTAGGTACAGGATATCTGCATGTCTTATACAGTCATGCACCAGCAGTGTCTTGAGATAGGATCTTCGTTAGTGGTTGTGTGATGCACGTGACTACACCCAGGAAGGCCCAATCGAAGCCTGCCTCGTTGCTCAACACTTTGCTGAGTGCTTGTGCTTCTAGCTTCACTCTAAATTACAGGGAATTGATAGTGTCCAAGAGTGTTGAAAATGTTGATTCCTTCGACAATTCTCGGAACAGCATGGTCCTGGTTCACCAATCAATCATCAGCCAGCAACTCATCCAGGAATCGACCTTGGTGCCCGGCAAGCAACACTTGGAGCTCTGATTGCGCTTTTTGCTCAAGCCCCTATATCTTCACAGACCTTAAGCTTAAGGGGTACAGCTCCATTCCCATCGGCTCGTAGATTGAGGCTCACTAACCGCGAGATTTATACTAGAACGTGATTTTGGTCGTGTTCGCGTTCGACTTACTTCCCTCTCCACACCGCATTGTCTTCTCCGCAGCTTCGAACTTACATCTCTCTTCCTCGGACATTCAACAAGAAGCTAGCTCAGACTTCCAGTATGTTGCGCTACTCGGCGGCGCGGGGCCGGCTTTTTACTAGGGGGGTTTTCCTCACTCCCACTACCTCACTGGCCATTCCAACCCTCGATGACGCGAAGAAATGGAACCCAAACTTTCCCGCTCATTATCGACCTTCACTGCCTAATAGGAACCATTTTCCACTAATCTGCGTTTTGGTTCCTGCTTGGAATTATTTTCGCAAAGGCCGTATGTTCTAGTGTAAACACGGCTGCCGAAGACTAGAACCCAGCGCCACAGCATCAACACCCCATCTCCCATGACGAGAGCGTCTTTAAAGAAAAGAAAAACACGTAAATACTATTCCCTAACTGTGTTGGAAGGCTTGGTGAAAGGTATAAAAGACAATCAGCTGTCCCTCTCATCCCTTCAGAGACATCTCCCCGCAGTCTTTCGTGAGTCTAGATCCGCTTAGACTAATCACTACCACTGCTTACAGTTCCTCTCTTTTGCAGAATTACTTTAAATCAGGTATACTATCACTTTGATTTGCACATCCTCCGAAGCCGATAAAGAATTTCACAGATGAGATTCACACCAAGTATAGTCGCTGCGGCTATCGCCTTGTTCGGCATTAGTGTCGTCCTTGGAAGACCCTCCCCTCAGGGGGCAGACTTCCACGCGGGGGATGAAAGCCCAGGCATCTGTCTGAGGGCCTGCTTCAACGACAGAATCGATTGTCCTGAAGGTTGGAACGCACAGCAGATGGGTGACTGTTGGACTTGCTGCCGTGCAATCTATTCAGAGCCGGGTCCGGATGCTAGTACAGGTGCGAATAACGGTGCTGGTTCCGGTGCTCCTGCTGGGGGGGTAGGACCTAGTGTAGGTGCTAGTGCTGGTGTTGGGGGAGGAACCAACACCGGTGCTGCTGCTGGGGTAACTGCGGGTGTGGCCGGTGCCGGAGGTTCCGGCGCGACGAGCTGAAGGCCGGAGCAATGGGAGGAACACCGGGTTTCCGCAGAGTAAAATCAAGTAGTATTCATAGGTTTCAATGAAGACACACGCTCAGTCATTACAATCAGAGAGAATCCTGGTTTAAGCATTTCAAGAAGACCATCTCAAGTTATAGTAGTAAGTGACAGCTAAGAGACAATCCAATTGGCGGTATAACTTGAACAAATGATGATACCTCAGGGGCTTCCCACGGTCAAAGGCTTCAAATGCTATGTGTGAGGGCCAGGAAGCTTGAATAGCTTCATGATAAAATTTGCTGACTAGTTCCTCCGAGGTGTTCAAGGGGGATGAATTTGCCACTTTGTAGTACCAGTGAGAACTTCCTTTCTCTTCCCTATAGCTTCTAGTCGCCGTAGCCCGAATATGAATTAGAAGATATGTAAACTGCCTGACACATTTCGGACAGAGTGCAACGAATACCCTGAGAAAGATATTCTGACTTGCAGGAGCCCCGACACTTAGATAGGGTTGCAACCTTCCCTTTCATCACGTCGGCCTTTGCGGGCAACCCAAAGTGTTACTGTCTTAACAATTCTGACCGGCAGCCTCTGCTGTGTATCATATACTCATAGCTCACTAACTAATTCTGTCCATTGTTAAACGGGCTGCGGAAAAACAAGAGCGCGAAACCTTGTGTACCCCAGCTTTCTACGGCATCAGAAGCCCTGATTCTCCGATAATCAGGGCCATACCACAGTGCCAACACCCCATCTCTCATAACGAGAGCGTCTTTAAAGAAAACAAAAAAAAAAACGCCGTAATTCCTATTCCCTGATTGTGCTGGAAGGCCTGGTGCAAAGGTATAAAAGACAATCAAAGTTCTCCGGCATTCCTCCAGAAGTATCTCCGCGCAGTCTTTTGTGAGTTCACATTCTCTCAAACCAACCGAGGCCAATGCCCACAGTTTTTCTCTTCTGTCGGAATCACTAAAATCAAAATATATTATTTATTCGCCTCGTTCATCTCCGAAACTTCCAGAGATGAGAGTCACACGAGCACAGTGGCTGCCGCGGTCGCTTTATTCGGCATTAGTGTCACCCTTGGAAGCCCTACCGCTCAGTACACCCCCGCGCAGGCGACCGACAAGTCGGAAGGGCTGGGTGTTCGTTTGAGGATTTGCTCCAGCGAAGAAAGCGACTGTCCGAATGGATGGAATGTACAACAGTTGGGTGAATGTTGTACTCGTTGCTCTAACATTTATTTAGATGGTCCTGCGAGGAGCTATCGCCGGTATCGCTGCACTTGGTGATGGTGATACTAGTGAAAACGGTAGTGGTGGAAGTGGCACTGGTGAAGGTGATACTGGTGACAACGGTAATAGCGAGGGTTGAAGGTTGGAGTATTTAGCCGTAGGTTCTGATAAGACGATACGTTTGACCAATAAGATGGGGAGAACTCGAGCTTGAGAGGATCATTTCAGATTGCAATTAAAGACGATGCCAATTGGGTATACCTGAGAGAACTGTGGTGCTCCAGAGGGTTTTCTTGGCCAAAGTGCTCCGAGTGTTATGCAAGGTCGATGAGCCGAAAAACAAAATATGGTTTTATGACAAACTTTGCCGACCAAATCTTTGGAGGCGCTTAGGGAGCCTGATCCATTGTTTTGAAGCCCCAGCTCAATGCCTGGGGAACGGCCAGACCCATTGCGAGGTTATCTTGTTCCCAGAAGCTTCGTTAATAACACTGACCCGGAACGCAGCATCGGGGCCGCAGGCCATATTAAGCAAGGCATTCGTGAAGGGCTTTCATCTGTACGTCCCAGTACTTATGTAGCCCACGTATGCCGGTTTGATAGATGAAGCATTCACCCAGTCGCAGTTTTACAGCACCCGTGCTCCACCGCATCCCAATACTCGGGCCCAGAAACATCGGCGCTGAGTGCTGGGCGGCCGAAGTTTCATATTTCCAGTGTTGTCGGAGTATACTTCACATTGGACGGCAGTTGATCTCCTACTTACGCGAAGTCCTCCGCAAGCTTTCCATGGTGAGAGAACTCCAAAGCTATATAACTGGACTTCAACACACCTGGCGTTTAGAGTGGTAAGGAAATGTGGACCCCCATATACCATGGTTTGCCATGGCTTGTTAGACTTTTAGGCGGGTCAGGCAACGCGTGTATGCGTCGTTGTGTTCCTCCGGCCAATGGTTACGTCCAGTCGAGTGCCTGGCGCGCGAATGGTACTGGAAAGCGATGCGGCAACTTGAATGAGGGTGGTCAAAAATCATTATAATCATTAATCAAATGGAGCCCTGCTAGGGACGACCACGTGCGACGTTGGAGACCCCTGGAACCTGTGCTACTGTAATGCCTGATATAACGCGCCTTATACTCTTGACTACCCCCATCTTGCCCTCGTCCATGCTCGTCTTATAAACCTCGATACCTTATCATAATCAAGTATTCAGACCAGCCACAATGTTCAAGCATCTCACGGTGAAGGAAGCCCTCCTTTTCCAACCACCGAGCTTCAACAAGAAGAAGAATTACGAGCTTCACCAAGTTCTCGGCGTTGGTAGTTTCGGGAAGGTTGTGGTGCGTAATGCGTGCTTTAATACGTACCGCTGGAACCTGATTGAATTCTCGCTTTCTGTCTTTGTCGCCGTCCCTGCGGTCCCTTTAAACTCCACCTTTTGCCGATTACATAGCGCGCGACATGGCACGTACCACCTGAACAACTTGATGTCGCAGAACACGGCGCGGCAGCCAACCCAGAACCTATACAACCGCCCGCCTCGATCGAACGCCACCTCTCAGCGGAAGAGCGGCAAGCGATACGCTCATCGCGTTCTTCGTCTCCGGCGCGCACACCGCCCAACGAAGCCTTGAAACCCACAACAAACCCGGAACCGCACGTTACGAAGGATGTTGCACTAAAGGTGATACCCAAGAAGAAGGTCAAGGGGAACGAGTCAAGTGTCTGGGGCGAGATGGAGCTCTTGAAGGGCTTGAGCCATCCCAATATCGTGCGTGTTTGATTTTTGGTCGAGTGCGTTCGTGTCCGATCATTACGGTTCGGATTAGGTCAAATTCTATGAATGGTTCGAGTCGCGGTCCAAGTACTTTCTATCCTTCGAGTTGGCAGTGGGCGGAGAGTTGTTCGAGAGGATTCTACAGAAGGGCAAATTTACCGAAAGGGACGCTGCGGCTGTTATCCATTCTATCCTATCTGGTGTCAAGTACCTTCATGATAACGGTATCGTTCACCGCGATCTCAAGTGAGTTCCTCCCCTGCTAAGCTCGCCTCCCTGCCTTGATTCATCCCCATCTCATCCAGACCCGAGAACATCCTCTACCGCACAAAAGCGCCGGACAGTGATATCGTCATCGTTGATTTCGGCATGTACGGACACCCTCCACTTCGCTCCACTGTGGGAGGCATGCTGACCTGTTTTTATAGTGCGAAGCACCTCCATTCACCCGAGCAACAACTGACCTCCATGGCCGGGTCATTCGGCTACGTTGCGCCGGAAGTCCTAAAAAAACAAGGACACGGCAAAGCCGTCGACATCTGGTCCACAGGCATCATCACCTACGTCCTCCTATGCGGATACTCCCCCTTCCGGGCCGACAATACCAAAGCGCTCATAGAAGAAAACACTGCAGCTAAAATCGAATTCCAGACGAGGTACTGGAATAAAATATCCGACCAGGCGAAGGATTTCATTCGGCGATTGACTGCGCTTGATCCAAACGATCGACCCACTGCTCAGGAAGCGCTGAAGGACCCGTGGTTGACTGCTGAAGTGCCCGTTGTCCCTGAGGGAGAGGAGGAGCATGATTTGCGTATTGGCCTGAGAGAACATTTCAGTGCCAGGGGTAAATGGAAGAGTGCGGTTCACAGTGTTAGAGCTGCACATAGGTTTTCAAGTCGTACGAGTACGAAGAGTAGTGGGGGATGGATGGAAGGCGAGAGTGAGGGAGAACCGCGGAGCGATCATGGACCGGGGGAGAATGCGAATGTTACTGTGACTGCACCGGAGGATGACCAAGAAAAAGCGGAGCCGTCGGAGCCTAGCGAAGCACAAGCGTTGAAGGGAGAGGAGGATGCCTCTTCCTCATCACCCGAACGCGAACCTACTCCCCCTGTACAAGATCACGCACATCACGAACCGAAGGCGCTCCAGCCACCCGCCATTCTCGTTGACGAACCACAATCAACATTGACACCAGAACAACAACGAGCGGACGAGGAAGCAAGAAAGGAAAGAGAGGAATGTAAGATGCCAGGATCGTTCCATTGGCATGGGGAAGAGCACGCTTCAGAGCCTCAGAACGATCAGCCGGCAGATGGTGCTACTCAAACACAAAAGCAAGAATCAGGCGATAGTAAAGAGGCGAAGCACCATCATTATGGACATTGGGCTGACCTATTGAAGAAGCTACGTTTATCATGACTTGCGCCCTTGTAATGGATCCGATGAATGGTTTACAGAAGGACTCGTGTATTTATTCTGTTGGCAGTTCGGTACCCTATGATAACATAATTCAGGTAGATGTTCCGTCGTCTATTACGGATACCCCAGCGAACCTATGTAGTTGTATGCCTTGCTCTCTTCTTGAAAGGAAACTCTTATCGTACATTGCAATACCCTAGGTTTAGTTGATTTCCCACTTGGCCACCATACGAATATGAAACTCATACGATTACTCATAGAATCACGTGTATTCTTGTTCTTTCGGATAGAGGCCGCTTCCTCAACGAGATCCCGGCCTCCCTGTTTGGTGCAATGTATATCTCATTGAACCACTCATTCTCTGGCCTCCCGCCTGCTCATCAGTCAACTCGACGTCATAACCCACAAGGATATGGAGTAATTGTGGAGATCGGGCGCCGGCTAGCCGTGTAAACACCCATCCAACGCCCTCCTCCCAGAATCCCACTCACCAACGGTCACGCAGAACCCCTTCATTCCCCTCGATCATGAAAGTACGTTCGTAACTTGATGAATGACCCGACGCGAACGCTTCGAGGGCGCCCATCAATTCTCGCAATCCATATTTGGCAGGTGGTAAGACCACTTCCTCGACAGTCCACTTCGCCACCTCACCTCTCCTCTTCATTTCGGTGCTTCATTCATTATTCAATTCAGTTTAGTCATGGGGCAGCGGTCTGTTATTGATCGCCTATATTTGATAGTTTTTTTTGATTCGTCCGTTTATCTCAACTCAATCCGCTTCTCCATTTCTTTTGGTTAACTCGGTTTCGCCCCAGGAACCATGCGGAGTACAACAGGCCTTGTCCGTATACATATTTTTCATGTAAGTACTACTTGCCTAACAATTTTCTTTTCCCCACCTCTCTCTCATTCTCGCCCTTTCATAACCAATCTAATTGAAAAAATCCCCCTTTCCTACCTGTACTACTCTTATCTAACTCAATATCCTATCAGGTTCAAAGTCCCAACGTCAGATGGATGCTGATGTGTTCGCATAACCACCCCGTCATCCCCTCTTAACGATCGTCTTCAGTTCCGCCACCACAAAGGGGGAGTGTACGTTTGCGATTTCCTTTGGTGGTGCCCTTACTTCACACGCATTTCGAGTCAAGAATATCGTATATTCAGATAAACTAGAATTTGAGAAATAAGGACATAAACACTTTATCCAGCCTATCAAGGACCCATGCAATATCGGAAATCTATTGGGACTTGGTTATTGGGGAATAAACATTATCATCTACTGAAGCTCAGGAGGGAGAGCATTGTAACTAGAGGAAGGAAGAAGTGTCGATCAGGCTACGGTTCCCCGTTGTATAAAAAGAAGATACTCACGCAGGGCAGAGAGCTTCCCAAGCCTTGGATGGGTGGACAGCCGTCTTGACAGTGTTGGGATCAACAAGCATGACGGTGGCGAGACCAGCTTGCTTGTGCCAGAAGATGTGGCAGTGGAAGAACCAGGGTCCCGGGTTGTCAGTCCTGAAGCGGATGGTGGTACCAGATCCTCCAACACCGACGGTCTATTCATGAATAAGTTTTTACACAAAAACGAGAAAAGGATGATTCCATACATCGCGGAGGATCGGGTCGATGGTATTGAGGTTAGGAGAGCTCATGGACTTGATGACTTGGAAGTTCATCTATTTTTAGTAGACATATCTACGTTTAACCTTCTTCCTATATTACTCCGAAATGGAGAACTCACGCCGTGGAGGTGGAGTGCTATTTTAAATTCGGCCATAGTGAGTTTCCAGCCAAGATGGTCTGCTTGCTAAAGATAGACTTACGGTGGGCATCGTCATCCTCACTATGTGCGCATTAATCGAAGTTAGCATTGTCCGACGCGTTTGAACAAAAATGCACATACGTAGGAGGGAACGTAATCTCAATGGTCTTGTTGGCGGGGAGAATGAAGACGTTCTCAGTAGCGTTGAAGTCACCAGGTTGAGAAGCACCCTCTAAGACACGTTCGAGGGTTGGGACTTTCTCTGGCAAGTAGGAGACACCGTTGACATTCCATATGGCTTTTCCAGCGACCTAGTAGCGCATATGTAAACATCGAGCTGAACGAAAAGCCAAGAGGGATACGCACGACTTCGAGGTCCAAAGAGATGGTCATATCGGGCTCGGAGACCTAAACATTCTGAGTCGACTAGCCGCACCAGTCACCTTCATTAATATGCTTACGGGAGTTGGGTTGAGGGGCTGGGGTATAGGGTCAGCGCAGCTCAACTCATACAATGGTTATGATCGCTTACGCGAAGATCAGCTTCAACGAGAGCACCATCATCGGGGCCAAGGGTCATCGGGCCAGTTGGGTCAGCAGCGGGAGCACCTTGGTAGCGAATGATAGCACGTGAGAGGGTGGCGTTCTCTGCAAAGAGGTTTTGTGAACGAGATACTGAGAGGAATAGGCAGATACTGACGATGCGGGTTGCGTTCTGGAGCACCACCGACGAAGGGTGCGTTGAACCAGTAGTTTCCAACGGGTTGATTTGCGTTGAGAACGACGGAATAACGCTGGCCAGCGAGCATCTCGATCTTCTTGACGGTGAGGGGCTTAGTGAGCTCGCCATCGGCCTCAATGATGGCTATAATGATGCATTTGAGCCAACTATGAAAGCCAGAAGGAAAGACCTCGGGACTCACTCAAATCGTGGTTGTCAATTGACACAGTGAAGACGTTGCGAGCGGATTCATTAATGATGCGGAGACGGTAGCGTTTGCCCTTCACGACATTGATCACCGACCAGGGGACGGCGGGGCCACCATTGTAGCGGCCTGCGCCGTTCACAAGGCCGGAGTCGGAAACTGGGACGATACCAGTTGCTTCGTAGCCCGAGAGAAGAGGGATGGTAGAGTTCTGCCACCAATCGGCGAGTTCGACGATCTAATTAGAAAGTCAAAAGCTGCAGGGATGAGCTCAAGAGAGTCGATCTTACGGTGGACTCATCGTCAACGTCGTAGAGGTTGCGGTGAGGATCCTCGGGATCGTAAATAATGAGAGGACCGCGGAGACCCTAAGGAGTACTTTGAGCAATATAGATACATAGAAGATTGAGAGAAAGGGCTTACGTCGACGTATTGGACGCTAAGCTCACTGTGATACCAGAAGGTACCAGTTTGAGAGCCAAGAGGCACGTTATAAGTGAAGCTGCCCCCAGGGGCGATGGGGCAAGCGTTGATGAATGGTTCACCCTCGACATAAGCATCAGGGGTGTGGAAGAAAATGCCATCAAAGTTCTAAAAATGCATCAGGGTGCAATACGAAAAGTATAGGTGAATAGAGGCTTACCAAGGCAGTGCTGCGACGCATGGACGCGTCAGTCTGCATCAATTAGATGAGCTATAGAAACTGGACATGGGGAAATTTGCCGACCAGTTTGTTGTTAACGGTGACCTGGAGGGTCTGCCCTTTAACAGCAGTGATGGGTGCACCCGGGAACTTTCCGTTCGCAACAACCGTGCCTGTAGTCCATCAGCAACGAGCGCTGACTATGAGCGAACGCGACGTACTCCTCTTGAAGCCATCGGGAGCAAGTTCTGCGTTAACAACGTCAATAGTGACCGCCTTGGTGGCGGAATCAGCTCTGGCCTCAACGGCAGCAGAGAGAGCGACCTTGAGAAGGGAAAGGAAGAGGGCTGAAGAGAACAACTTCATCTTTGTGCTTTAGCACCTGATGAGAGTCACCCTTGTACCTTCGAGTTTTTATACTTCAACAACGAACAGTACGTTGAACGCCACCGCTCTGAAGCGCGCGCTATTTTTGTCCGCCGTGGGTGTCGATCCAAGTACCAATTGCTCTGCGTGAGTTGATGTTGACAGTGAATTACCCAATACCAGGTTCGCAGCCGGAATTTCGTTGAACGTGATAGGTCATGGCGTAGGCAAGAAGATGTTGTACCATGAGGAACGACCAGGAACAGAAAATTGGAGTGAATTTAAACGCGCGATGTTGGGGGAGCGTGAGCATCCAATCATTGATCAGTTGCTGTGCAACTACTTGAGGATGTCGCAATGAATGTCACGACGTGCCAAAAGGGGATGATCTTCAGGAGCTCTAGCATTGTAAACGCAGTAGGCATGTCTGGGTGGAGTTAAACTATCAAACCAACCGTGCTGATTGGCTTGCTGGACTTCCAACGGATGGAACAACAGGGTTAGATGGCAACGCCCACAGGAAAAGACGCATAAAAAGATAATTTTGGCACACTCCACACGAGAAGCGAGGCGAAAATCTGTGTCATCCGTGGGTGGACTGTAGAAATGTGGAGAAAAATCGCCGATGGGAAATGAGAAGCGACTACGCCGCGGCCGCAGCTTGAGAGGGACGAGGGGTACGTGTCAATCCAGGACTTCCGACGTAAGCAAAGTCGGGTGGATTCGAAAAAGCAGGCCTTCAATGAACGACCGCTGAGCACACTCATAACCATCAATTAACAACCCGCCTTATCCGGTCTATGCTCTCTGTTTTTAGACAGTAATATACAAAAATAACACAAATACTCACAATCTCTATCACGCAATTAAGTATTCCTTGTTAGATGTTGTGAGAGTGGGAAGCCAATGTGCGGTTCCGAGTTGTTCTGGTTCGAAAATTAAACAGACACAAACAGTCAGCGTGTTCAACGTTCAACGTTCAGAGATTGGCATTCCTTGCACTCTCCCCCTTGCCTCAGACAGCAAGCAGATCATCTATATCGTATCATGTCACCGTGTAGCCGCACCTCTGTTCGTCTGCTACCACGGATCAAACGGTATACAATAACTTACGAATGCCCCGCTGAAGTGAGGCACTAATCCTTGAAATACCTTCCATTCAGAGTACCCGAGGATAGTTTAGGCTGTCTTCCTTTGCGACAACTTTAGGAGCTCAATTGGAATATCTTAGACGGTGCAGAGTCTGATTGTGCCTTGAGGTTAGGAATATCTTGATCGATGGCTCTTCTTGACGAAAATACACCACGCCGACCTGAAGGTATGGATATATTAGTGCAGAGATTGACACAGGCGGCTGAAAGACATCTTTGGCGTATGGGATAGGTCCCCTATCCATCCGTAGTACTGCAGCGAGTCGATGTGGGGGTCAAGTCGCAATTCCGGCACATGGAACGGCACGGTGCAGTAGTAAGTAAACAATTAAATAATGTTCAATCTCGGTGCAGACAGACGAAATTTTGTCGTTTAATGTCAGAAATACAGGATAACACAGGGGCGGCAGTGTCCTACCTCCCGCCTAAGTTACTGCTTACGCAGGGCTGATCAGTCTGAGCTGTCTGGAGGAGATCGGGCTCCAGTCTCGTCCATAGCAGGCATGAGAAGCCCCTCCAAGACTTTTCGGTTCATACCCATGCACAGCCCTCAGTGTCACAGCTCGCTTTGGGATTCGTCGTTGTCAACTTCCCATTGCCGTGTGGAGAACGATGTCCAGCTACTCATGAGCTCGTAGCCGAGTGACGCCTCTCACTAAGCCTCAACCTGACTAGCGCCCGCAGCTATTAATCACATGCTCCGTCTATCCATACTGCAAGAAGAATTATACTCTGTTCGGTCCTGATTTCCGCGACATCAACTCCTTTGAATCGGCTCCCCGCTTAGCCTTGTCTATATTCCTTCTCCCGTTTCCTCCTCAGGTAGTATAAATTTGCCTGAATCCCCATATTCTCGGGGTCGATCGGTCTCGGTTAGTTTAGAATGGACTGCAGCTTAATCGACAAAAATTAAAAACTTTTCCGCCTTACTTGAGTATCTTCTCCTTCCAATTTCCATCATTTTCTTTCAAAGTTTTGGTCTTAGGAGCGCAAATGATATAAGCAGCTGCCGAGAGCAAATGTGTCAATATGAGAGTGCTCCAACCTGATCGTAAGGGGTATCGCATGAACGTATTGGTGTTCAGGTCAACTTCCTGTCAATTCCTCTGTGGTCGTCCATTTTCACCTATCCATCAAGTGCTCAGTGGTGACATGTCTTTTTCCTGTCCCCGTAATCTCAACTGGTGCCGGGGTCGAACTAGCGTCAACGGTGGAAAGAAATAAGCATTGACGGTGTATTTGTCTAGTTCCACAACAACGGAAATACTAGGTGGAAGCAGGGCTGCAGGTGACCGGTGACAGCCTCCTCATTTTGTCATACAACTCGCCCTTCAGCCTGTAAAAATAGAACGCAGGCCAATGGGGCCGAGCACATTACATCCGGGCGAGGATGCCTACGATTGGCTCACAACTGGATGAAGGCGCTGGGTTTTGTTACAATGCCGCAACGCATAAGAGCTGATTAATACAGATGATGATTAAGTATTTAAGATGCACAGCATATGGAAATACAACTTATCATAAATGAGCATCGGCATTCGTGGAAGAACAAACTATAATTTTTCCGGCGGTATACCAAACATCTCTCGTTCCTCTTCCGTCCACTCGAAGATCGGTAGAGGGTGGGCTTCGGTATTGAAGACCCACCTGTCAAGTGGAAGGAGTCCTGTGTCGTCAAAGAGGAGGTACAAATATTTGAGGGTTTCCGCAAGGAAGAAGCTACGTAGATGGACACCCTTAGTATATCTCGACTGATTCAAGAGTGAAATTCAGCCACCTCGGCATATCGTCCATCACCACATGTGGCGGTCTGTCCACACTTGATATACTCCCATACCCATACTTCGTCTTCGCAAATTTCTGAATAGCCTGGAAGACCTCCCAGCCCCTCTCTCGCCACTTCACATTCCCAGTAGTTTTATACAAGATATAAAAACTTTCCACCGTCTATCCAGGGTTATATAAGCCAACCACACCGACAGGAAATTGTAATGATTTCTCACCTCGGGTCGCAGGAGATACGACTGTGATGTCACCATATAGTCCCTTTCATCCTTACGCGCTTTCTTCACGGGTCCACCTTCTCGCAATCCCGGCGGAACTGCGCCTCTCCTCCCACCGCTCTCCCATACCCTAACGAAATCTACCCACTTGCCAGCATCGCTCATCTGCACGCCATCTGGACCCAACCCGGATCTCTGATCCGCGTATGTTAGGTAGCAGGTGTATGCCAGCCCCTCGGCAGCCCATTTGTGCAGCTCAGCTTTCTTTGGAGGGAGGTGGGAGAAAGGAAGGGTGTATGCACCAAGTGCGAGCAAGCCCGGGAGGAAGCATGCCAAATGCTCGAAGGTGTTCGTGGGCCTTGATAGGAATTCGGAGGTTACGTAGAGGAGTTCCCGGTTGGGAGTTATGTGCAAGAGGTTATTGATTATGCCCTCTGTTGAAGCAAGGTCTGTGGTTTGGTGAGTGCCGAGTCTGTGGGTGGAGCAGGAGGAAAGGAGCCGCTCACATTGATCTCGGGCTTTAACGTCACCCATTAGGAGCCACTGCTTGAGAAAATATTCGTAACCGCTGTCAGCTGCTGCTCCGATGGTATGATGGGCTATAGTAGCAGTTAGGAACCAGATTAGTCACTTTTCGCTGATCGAGACAGGAGGCGGGGCGGGAGGAAAGATTATCGAATCACCTCCAGATTCCTTCCCGTCGCCCGTCCATTTATCGGCAAAGAGACCATCCTTGGGCTTGGTATTGTATACGAGGTCCATCACTTTCTCAACCTATATAAAAACCACTGATTAATGCTTTTCTTGCTAAGTCATGGAACTCCCCACCCTTTCATAGTATTCCTTGCGCCCAGTCAGTTTAGCAAGGTATTTATACTCCAGTTGGCAACTCGTGGCCTCAGCAAACAAGACTATGGGGCCCATCCAACCGAAGCCCGTACGTCCCCTGCGTGACCCAGAACCAAGTTGATTATCAGCGTGCGAGGACAGGTGTCGGGAAACATACGTCTGCGTGTGAACCGAGTAAGCTGGTAAGCCAGATTCGGTCCCATTGAACACTGGAAGGAGCTTCAAAGCTAGAGCATCGGCCTGTTCTAGTAGCATTGGCTCGCTAGAGAGCGCATATGCAGATAGGAGACCTCCAAGATAACGTATGACAGTCTCAAAAAACGGGGCAAAGGAGTATTGCTGTAGAGGAAGACATTGAGCGAATAATGGGTGCCTGGTGAGGGTGCGAAAGGCTTACAGTCGCTGGTTCAAACTTCTGCTTAGATATCAATTGCAGAGCATGGTTAAACTCCTCCTTCAAGTCCATAATCCACATCGTATCTAGTGAGTCGTATAATGTTACTCCCCAACCATTGAATCTATTGATCACAGAAACACTTCACTTTGATATGTCACTTGGTCACAATCACAGTAACTCACTTGTCATTTCCTCCGCCATAAACGGGTCTAAGTTCATCCTTCGGATATGCCTGTTTCAAATACCCGTCCAACGCAAACTTGAACGCATCTCGAACCTGCTTTTTCGCGTCTTCCCAGCTCTCCGGAGGCGGGCCAGGTATAAATGGCTCGCTGATGTCGTTGTTTGGCGCTGGCCGGTTATACCCGGGGAGCGGCTGGGGCGGTGCTGGTGGTGCCGGGCGTTGATTTGGGGACGACAGAGGGGGGATGAGCTCAAAGGGGGAGGCTGTCACTGCAAATGGGCTGAAGAGCAGGATCCATATAGAGGCGGCGACGATACAACAAAAAAGTAGCCAGCGGACTTTGAGTCCACCTCCGAAGCAATTGAACGCGGACGATGGCTCGCCCATGCCTTGCTCCACAAAACTTTGTGTCAGGGAGAAGTCGTGGGAAAGAGAACAAGACTAAACCAGCATAAACGGCTTTTTATGAATTATACGCCCACCCTAGGCATGATGAAACGTTACACAAGTCAATTCATGCCCCCGCATGGCGGCCGCACCAAGCCCTGCCAAGCCTTTCGGCATCAAGCAAGGAACGAACTCGGTCCGAGGAAAATACGCTTCGCAACGTGGACTTGACTTCAAAGTAGCCAATCAGTTGATGTAAGGTATCGATGTCCCGATGCTCTTGGAGTCACCAGACAACCTGTCAGTTATTTTAGGTGCTGGCCTTGCTGGCGAACTGAATCCTGTCTTCAAGTGATCGAATTTATGTTCACCGATTAAAATCCAAAGCAGTATCAAACCGATGTCTCTACAGACATCCTACCATACTAATATCGGGGGAATATTGGGAGAGAGTAACTATCTACATTACCGGAAGAGTCTCCTACTTGATAGTCAAATTCAAGCCCAACCATATGTACACACTTTACACGCGCACTTATAATGAGAAAGAGGAAGACGCTGACGGAGGCTTTTAAATAGGAGACACTTTGGTGGCAAGCTCGTCGTCCGAACTCTTTGCATCTATGCTATGTTGTCCGACAGAGGGGTTCTGGGAAACATTCTGAATCAAGGTTTAGTTCAGGCCTAAGGAGTAGGAGATATCAAAACAAACCTTGCGCATGTTCTTATCCTGTACAGATTCCTGAGTCCTATCAATCCGAATGGAAATATTCTGTTGAGACTTGTGATTGGAGGACACAGCACTCCGTGGAATTGATACCAGCATGTGATCGACATTGTCAATCTTCTCTGTAATGCTCTGCCGAGCATTAAGAGTTGCCAAGAAAGAGTTGCTGTAGACTGCGGCCGTAATACAGCATTAAGGTAAAGGAGGGATGACGTTGAGGACTTCGGCTTCTATGGACAAGGCGGGAAAGGACATACGTCGGCCAATGCAGAAGTAGAAGCTGGCGTAAATGAGCGTATTGGGTGAGGCAACGAGCTGTGTATATTAGGAGCCCCCGTGCGGAAGAATATGAGAATATGGCAAACCTTGATCAGCATGTGTTATGGACACTGGGATTTAAGAACCGACGCACCGAAATGAGAGCTGCGATGGCGCAGAGACTGTATTTGACGTGTACTTAGCATATCTCGCTGAATAGGGGTACTACGTGTGCGTACGTCGTTAATCTGGCAAAAAGGAAATTAGGTCGATGTAGAATAATGCCATGAAGAAACTCACATTCCGGTGTTGACAACAAAGATGATCTAGTCAGGGATCAATATTTCATCCGCGAGAGGTCAATATATCTACGAACCAGCTTGGTGATCATGGTATCCGACCTGGAACTTGTCAGCACACAGCAAAACAGTCAATCGGATGAATGGCTCACCTTCTGAATCCGGTCCGAGCGGTGTGCAATAAGTAGACCAAGCTCGTCGCGATGACCACGTCGATAGTTGTCGAAAGGGCGTTGATGGTGATGGTGAGCGGCTGCATTGAGTCTGTCAGCATTTACTTAGACGAACTAAGGGACTAAGGGACTCACGGAAATCTTCAATAACGTCCTATAGGTGTCCATCTGGATCCTAAGGTTACTTCCGTTAATGGAAATCCGCATACCGTCGACGCCAAACATACGAGATGATCACCCAAGCTTCACACACGAATCAGACGAAATGCCATTATAGACGCGCGGGACGACCCACCTGTCCCACAGCCAGCACAAGCAAAGATCAACAGCATGATTGCCCCCGTGAGGTACATATTCCTTGAACTGAGTCTCCATACCCGATACGCGTAGAACCTAAAACACCCGTGAGCGACCATTCAAACAACCCTTTCTTGTCAATAAAGAAGACTTACGTTTGCACAAATGCACCATTCAGACCCTGAGGGGCACCAAATCGGTGATGATACAATGAGACGAGATGTGAAGGGTATGCGGATCCGATTATATGGGAGATAGATTGGATGGCGGCAGTGGGATACGTCAGGTCCCAGGTGCCCTCGTAAATGAGGGGGCACGTACAGTAAACAAGGCCTCGATCTACGGCCACCATTTAGCGAGGCAGGTGATGGGGAGAACAAAATACGTACCACGACAGACCAGATGATATGCTTCAGCCTCTCATCGTCACTACAGACCGTTTGACCATCAGCTCTAATCCGGACCTCCTTTTCGAAGATGAAACCCACTGGAAGAAGGTAATCGTATAATGATAGACTACCAACAAAGCGTCCTTAATAAGTAAGGTCAGGGATAGGAAACGATGAGTCGACGTACTGGTGTGCGTGATCATGCATAAATGTACGGCATCAAATGTAACCAGGACGAGAACCTATATCGCCCGGCCAGGCGAAGTCATAATCAGTTTGTATGGTTCAAGGCAAAGCGCCGTCCAAGGGTACGTCATCCATGAACCGGCAGGTCTGGCCATCCGAAATCAGCGGCATCGGCAGTACGCCACCAAGAAAAAAAGCAAAAACAGAAAGAAGGTCGGGGGCTGAATAAAAAAGTATACTCACCAGTGTTTTCAATAACCAATTGTCCTTCTTGTATCCTAGGAAATCAGGTGCACGCGTCAAGTGCGAAAAAAAAATTTGCGCTGAAGAGAACATACGTTGGAAGTAGTAGAAGGCTTGTAAAAGGCATACACCATGCAGGACAGCGCTGACGATTACACCGATCATCATTGCCCCGATGCTGGAGGACAAATATATCAGATCACCTCGATCGGCTGAACAGAAAATGGAGCAGGAAGGGAAAATGAGAGAGATCCGTGTCGCACATACGAGTTATCCAGGGGGACACCCGATTCCAGAGTCGCCGATTTATTCGACATCTTGGGAGGTTAAACCGAGGAATTGGGGTGGCTATGTTTTTGCTCGCCTTCAAACGTAGCTCAGCCAAGAGCAGAGTTAGTGCGTCAACTTCCGAGAAACCAACCAAGTCCGGTCGGCGAAGCGAGAACGTGGAAGTGGCGAGGATGGAAGTGCGGTACAAAAGAGAAGATGGGAGAGAGAAGGAATGATCCTCCAGCCTGGAAGCGTCAGGTTATGTATTACTAGGCAACGACGGATCGACAAGCCGAGGATATAAAACGTTTCCGCGTATAAATGTGTATAAATGTGAAGGCAGGGCTCTTGCAAATCTGAGTTCATTCAGGGTCAATATCACTGATGTTGTGCTGTTGTCAACGGCTAGTGTTATCCCTAAAGCCTTATGGGGAAGAGAAACAACGGGGTCAGAAGGGCGGCAAAACGCTCTGACGATTGGCTCCATCGTTCCCCTAAAAAGTTAGCATCGATGCAGACATCAGGGTGCGCCCAGATATCCCATCAGAGGACACGATTGTGGACATATCTGTGTTTGGACCGCTTCGTGGGTATAGGCTACTGTTGTGTGGTCAGTTGAAAGGTTACCTCTTGCTTGACAGCAAAGTACATACAAGTAGTAACCTTCGGTTCCGGTTAAGCAATGGCCGAGCTGTATTAACCCAGCGTCTATTTCATTGATCAATGTTTATAGAGGCGACCGCCGGATGATAATAGATGCCATCAACTGTTTGCAAACGAAGCTGAGGGAAATTTTCCTCAGATTGGACGGGATTATATTGGATACTAAGATAGGATCAAGCAGAAGCAAGGGCTGCGAGGTGATGATGAGGTGGATCTACGGCGGCCGGGATGGCACAGAATGGCACATGTGAAGTCCATTTCTTGGGAATGTTTCGTCTTGTACCCGCAACTCAAGAGTAGTGTCAATGAGGTAGGACCTAGACTCGCTTCTACACCGTCCAAGGAGTTCATTCCTCTTTGGGACAGGAGCAACAAGGGAGTCGGAACGAGAAAAAATTGAAACAGACGCAGGAGCCGGGGAAAACCTGGGAAGGCTGATCAGATAATGCCAGGTCCCCGCCTTCGCAAGGTTTGCAAACCGGGTCGACTGAATTTCAACAGATGAAACAGTGTGGGTCAACCTTTCCAGAAGTAAGTATGTAATACCTCATGTACGTGTGAGTGTTTCTTTCTCCTTTTAGCTTGTTCCGACTAGTGACCAGAAACGTCGATTTCGAGTCTGGCCCAAAAGGAATATTTTTTCCGTGGGAAATCACGATCTCTCAGAAAACTGGAACGTGAAAGCAAAATGTCCGAAACCGTTAAAATAATCGAAATTACGGGTTCAGAGACACTATGCAATTACTATGGACCTTTTCAACGATAAGTGCATCTAGATGGGTAACGGACGACAGACGTCGCAAGTAGGACTCCTTATAAGAGGAAATATGATTAGGCGGAGAACATGTGACGGTTGCATCCGCTTCAAGATCTCTAAGATCTTCATGAAGCTATTCGGTCACCCCCCTGTCACCTCCCCAGCTAATATCAGCTAACACGTACCAAATTAAAACGCATCCCTAGATCGGACAATGATTTGGGAGCGAATTGATCCAGTGGAAATAAGAGTATCGACGGACACACTGAACCATCTTTGCTGGCCTCTTCTTGTCTCTGCCAGCTCACCACCACCGGACCTCGCTTTTTTCTGCCATCTTTGTCGTTATGACAGCACTCACATATATGGACTATGGTCTTCTCGGAGTCGGCGTGTATATCCTCAATTTATACATCGGACAACGACGACTTCCTGCGCCTCTTCCTCCGGGTCCCCGTGGTCTACCAATCGTCGGAGTGCGTTCCCCTCCATTGGGTTCTCATCGGAAATAGGCATTAACGATTACTTGCTGATAATTAGAATGCTCTCGACATGCCGACGCAGAAGGACTGGCTAACTTATGCAGAATGGGGACGCGAATATGGTTCGTTATCGACGCTTGTTGCGCTTTCCCAAAACGTATTCATTAACTTACGTTGTAGGTGGAATCGTTTCTGTCACCGCAATGGGCCAGCCCATCATCATTGTCAATTCTGCCGATGTCATGGAGGAGCTTGATAGGAAGGGAGCCTTTTATTCGGATCGGCCCCGTCTCGAGATGGGCGGTGAACTGCTTGGCTATTCGGAAACCCTCGTCTTGATCCCATATGGAGACCGATTCAGGCGCTATCGAAAGAACATTGCCAAGTACATTGGAGGCACAGCGCAGTTGAAACAACTTCATCCGCTTATCGAGGCTTCGACCCGCAAGTTCCTTCAATGGACCTTGACTAAGCCTGATGACCTGATGGCTCACCTCCGCAAGTAAGTACACTTGATTCTGTCAGTCTGTGATATGCTTATGACCGTCCTAGACTTCAAGGCACTATCATCCTCAAGCTAACGTATGGGATTGACGTGCAGGAAGACGAAGATCCATTCGTGACGCTTATAGAACGCGCTAACGACAACTTCAACAAGACAACGATTCCTGGCTCCTTCCTGGTTGACTTTTTCCCTGTGTTGAGGAAGCTGCCGGAATGGTTACCCGGTATGGGCTTTATGGAAACGGCGAGGCGTTGGGCGGCCGACACACTGGAAATGGTTGAAGCCCCATACAAATTCACTCTGCAGCAAATGGTACGTTTGGGAAAACGCGATCTTAGTTCACACTCAATTATCGACCTATAGGAGGCTGGTACTGCGTCAAGATCTTATGTGTCTACCATTCTCGAGGAAGGAAATCTGGGCGCGGATGACATTCGAGACCTGAAGTACTCAGCGGGCTCGCTCTATGGCGGCGGTGCTGACACGACTGTCTCCGCGGAATATGCTTTCCATCTCGCCATGGTTTTATTCCCAGGTGGGCGTTAATGATATATATACCATTCGGCAGGCTCTTGTTAACCGCTGAGCGCTAGATGTCCAGAGGAAGGCCCAGGCGGAGATCGACTCTGTCATCGGCACCGAACGACTTCCTTCATTTAATGACCTTCCTCGTCTTCCGTACGTAAATGCCGTTGTTACCGAAATCCTTAGGTGGAACAGCGTCGCCCCTACTGGCGTACCTCATCGTGCTACGGAAGACGGTATCGTCTCAGGCTACTTTGTTCCCAAGGATGCGATCATTATGTGTAACCTCTGGTAACTTCCCATTCCCCTCAGGATCCCGGATCAACACTTTAACGAGCGTCTTAGGAACATGTTGCATGATGAGAACGTTTGGCCCGATCCATTCACCTTTTCCCCCGAGCGATATCTTGGTCCTAACCCCCAGCGAGACCCTCGACAAATATGCTTCGGATTTGGACGGCGGATCTGTCCTGGAATGTATCTCGCCGAGGCAGCATTATCGATGACGATTGCCATGACCCTTGCTGTGTTCAATATTACGAATGCAACGGAGGACGGCGTGCCCATCATCCCCAAGCATGACAATACGTCTGGTATCATCAGGTGCCGTTTTAGTCTTCTTTGTCCAACCATAGGATTACTGATTTCAACTTACTATAGTTATCCTGAGCCATTCGAATGTGTGATCAAGCCACGTTCAGAGAAAGCTGCTGCCTTGATCATGGAAGAATATCATCACTGATACCCTTATATTGAGCAATCCCGGCATGTTCCTCGTTAGGCTCGCTGGGTATATAGTCTTTGTAATCTCTGGTCTTTTCTTACTACCGACGGCTTAATCCTCAAAATTACATACCCTTTGGTACTTAATCAACCACGTAGTGGAGTATATGTATTGAACCCCTTTAAGTTCCATTACCACACCTTGTCTGGACTACCTTACAGCAGAATTGCTCAGCACCTTGTGTTTCCTTTCAAAGTTTATAAGGTCAACAATTACATTAAGCATTAAGTACGGAGAAAATGTTCTTGTATCGCCTTCCAGCAGAGGAGGACCTCAGTTCATTCAATGGTCTTCTAGGCAAAATGGTGGTGGAGAGAGGGTATAAGGGAGCCTATGTGACTGGTCATCATTTAGTTTCGATGAAAGTCTTTCAATTGGTATTGACGGAGTCCAATTTGAACATGTTTTAATAAATTGATTCATCCAACGTGCCTCTGGACACTTGCTCGGTTTATAACCTGACAAGAACCATGAATGGCTATAAATACGACATACGAGACATCGAAGATATGGAAAAGATGAATGAATCAAGTGCACGACTACGGCACCACAACTTCTTGCCACCTGGCAGCTTCTTAGTTCGAGCAGGAGTATTAATGGTCCTGGTCTGGGCTGGTGGCAATGTTGTGAGCTTTTCGGGGGTAGCGGAGCTATGTGGGAGGGAAGCAACGGTGGTAGTGACAGTCTTGCACGGTTCCGTACAAAAGATGTGGAGCGACTGATTTATATCTGGCTATGTTGGAACATGGCCGTCTTCTAGCGCCGGAGGGTCGACTTGGAGATATAAGCATGTTCAGATTCATGGCCCCATTTCTTCATGCAATTAAGAAGAGAAGCAGAATTGATGTCGGAAAGTACGACAGGCAGGTGTGTTTGGACCGTTAGACTATGGAGGTATGGGCGTCAGATTTGAAGTGACACCCTGAATGGTGGCGTTGGCCACGTAGGGGAACGTGGTGAGGTGGCATGGGCTAGTCGGACCATAGACGGGAGACTTTGCGCGAGAAGGAGAGAGTGTGTTGCTGGGTGGTGCAGATTGGAGTGTTGAGCTAACCGAACAAGAGGTAACTTGGGAGGAAGAGATCAGTGGTGACAAATCTGACAAATCCGAAAGAGGTTATCACAACATCACACCCTACAACCACAACCCACCCACCGTACTCCCTCCTCACGCTCTGGTCTGTGCATCCCTCAGTCCACCACCACCGTCTGCGGGTCCCATCGCTGGCACTATCCCGCACCCGGCGCAGTAGTCTCACATGGCCAGCAAACACTCGAGGCACACGCCCTCCCCAACATCCCCGACACAACATCCCTCTGCCTCTACATCCAAACTCCCAAAGTTTCTCCAACGCCAGAACCGTGATCGCTCAAAGTCTGTCACAGATCCTACAGGCAGCACAGGAGGCAGTTCCATCGCCAGCTCGGCCTCGGGCAACCCAAACACCCACACCAACAGTGACACCACCACCTTTCCCTCTACCCCTTCCTCCAAGATCCGCAAGGGCAGCAAGTTCCTTGGTAGACGGGACAAGGACAAGGATAAAGACAAATCCGAGGCTGATAAAGCGAGTAATGCGACTACGCCTACCGCTACGAGTGCGGCTGATATGGATGAAGCCCCTGTGATAGTAGAGCCTGTCGCCATCCCTCGTCCACGCTCGACTGCAGACCGGCCCCTCACCACATCCGCCCCTGATTCCCTCCAACGTCACCAGCTTTCCTCTTCCAGCACGGCACCATCGTCTACGCGTATCGGTGACCTCCCAACGCGCCTTTCTGGCTGGTTCTCACACACGTTTAGCTCATCTACGACCGACCTCTCACTTAACACCCTCCTCTCCCAGTCCTCGCCTAAAAGCAAAGCATCTGCGCTGCTTACAGTTGCGAAACACGGAAAGGGGCATTTGGATAAGGCGATGCGGTATTTGTTGGATAGTGATGCGACACCGGATAAGTGTACTGAACCGATCTGGTTGTTGGGGGTGCAACATCCGGGGTACGAGCCCCCGTCACCTGTGTCGCCGCAGGGGACAATGAATGCCGGGAGGCGTGTAGGATCGCCTCCGTCTTTTCGTTCGTCGACGTCTTCAGTGGCCTCGAATGCGGAGCTGGCGCTGGCGCTATCACAGCAACCTGCATCCGCGTCCACGTCGTCGTCGTCATCGTCGTCTAACAAGAATAATCCAGCAGCACTTTGGCCACCTGTGTTTTATATTGACTTTGTGTCCCGCGTGTGGCTCACTTATCGGTCACATTTCTCACAGCCGATTAAGGATACAACATTGACTGAGCTGTGTGCGCTTGCTACAACTAGTGCGGTGGAAGATAAGGTGGTGAGTCCTGCCAAGAGTCGGTGGCATTGGGGTGGCGAGAAAACGTGGTCGAGTGATTCGGGGTGGGGGTGTATGCTGAGGACGGGGCAGAGTTTGCTTGCGAATGCGTTGATTCATGCACATTTGGGCCGAGGTGCGTGTCCCTTTCACATGGTTTTCTATCGTAATAACTTGTGCGTTAGATTGGCGTAGACCGCCATATCCGATATACACAGCAGACTACGCGACCTATGTACAGATCCTTACATGGTTCTTCGACACACCCTCCCCAGAAGCTCCGTTCTCCGTACATAGGATGGCCCTCGCTGGGAAAGAACTTGGGACGGATGTAGGACAGTGGTTCGGGCCTAGCGTCGCCGCAGGTGCAATCAAGTAGGTCGATCCTGCCACCTTTTCCATCTCACCTACTTACACACATTTCCATCGCCGCGTTAGGCGACTAGTAAACGCCTTCCCCGGCGCAGGTCTTGGCGTCTCCGTAGCCAAAGACGGTGTTCTATCCCAAACAGACGTCTTCCTCGCGTCTCACACGTATCCACCGGAATCAACCACAACACTCTCCCCACGTAAATCTACTGCAGCATCTAAGACAGCACCACCGACGTGGGGTGATCGACCTGTGCTTGTGCTTATTGGACTTAGGTTGGGAATTGATGGCGTCAATCCGATTTATTATGAGACTATCAAAGTACGTCCTCCTTTCGTATTATGAACTTCTGATGAAGCGTTGTACTGATAATTATATGTACTACAGACGTTGTTCACGTTCCCACAGTCGATAGGCATCGCGGGCGGTCGTCCGAGCTCCTCGTACTATTTTGTCGGGTCTCAGGCTGAGAATTTGTTCTATCTTGACCCTCATAATCCCAGGCCTGCCATCCCATTGCGGCCACTGCCTTTTGGCGAGGGTGGTCCTGCACCGATTCTGAGAGAGAGGGATGGGGAGAGGGATAGGGAGTCCCTATATGAACGGGTGCGGAGACGGGGGAGTAAGAGTCAAAGAGAAAAGGAAAGGGAGGGAAGGGATAAGGAGAAAAGAAAAGGGAAGGGGACACGGAAGGACCACGCCTCATACCACACCACACAGAGTCATAGCCCTACTCGATCATCGCATTCGCAAACGCATGGTTGGATCCCGACCTCGCCGACTAGTTCGACTTCGGGACGTGCGAGTAGTGGAGGGTTCCCTCCCTCTTCGTACCATGGGCATGGACATACGCATGAACATGCGCCTGCATCGCCCAGTCCATTGCAGAGAGAGCTTTCGGGGGAGGAGGTTGTGCAAAATGTGGTCATTGGAGTTGGGTTTGGGGAGGGAGGGGAGGTGACGTCCGAACACGGAGAACGCATCACTACAACTCCAGCAGCGCCGATCCCGATCTCAGTCGTCCTTTCGCAAAGTTCGTCGACGTCAAACACGTCCGGCACGTCTGCATCTACGACTAATACAACGTCTACCAACGCTTCTGCGGGCACTAACAATACTAATACCTCGTCTGCTGATGCTTCGGCTAGTACATCTGGTGGTGCTGGCGGGTTGGACGCACTGCAGGAGCATTATGTAGCGTCGTACAGTGCTGCGGAGTTGAAGACGTATCATTGTGAGAGGGTTAGGAAGATGCCATTGAGTGGGTTGGATCCGAGTATGTTGCTTGGGTTTTTGTGTCGGGACGTTGGGGAGTGGGTGGATTTGAGGAGGAGGGTTGATGAGGTGTGTGATTGCATTTGCAAATTATCCCCCTTTTTTTTTTTGAGACGTGTGATATTAACGGTTTGCGGTATTTTTTCTATAGCTCCCGAGGAGTATATTCTCGATACAGGACGATCATCCCAAGTGGGCACACGAAGATTTCGATGATGAGAGTATGATGGGACTGGAATCGATGTCGGAGCCTGACGTCGAGGACGACGAAGAAGATGAGTTGGATATGGATCTTGGAGACGAGGGGGAAGCTAAGCGGAAGCGGCGTACAGAGGGAAGTGATGGTGATGACGACGTCGACGATGATGTTGGTGATGATGATGATGAAGAGTTTTATGAACCACCTGTCTCAGTGTCCCGCTCGACTTCGACATCGAGTCAAAGCCAGGAAGGTGATACGGAGGAAGATCCTGTTGAGGCACTCACGCCAGGACCGACGGCGAAATTTGAGTTTGGGACTCCTGCTGCGAAGGGGAAGAGACAGGAGGCGGTCGATACGTTGAAGCCAGATTCGCATGAGGGAGAGGAAGAGGAAGAGGAGAGTGATATTGAGGATGGGTGGGTTGATTCGGGAGACCTTGGGCTTGGTGACGAAGGAGAGGTGGAAGCAGAAGGGGAGGGAGAGGGAGTTGTGACACCTATGGCTGGATCAACGGTTGCGGTTGCCGTACATCAGCCACCGTCACCTCGTACGCCGAGGTCACCACAACAACCACAAGCTCCAGAACCGTCGAAGGCGATCACGGAAGTGAAGGAGTCGAGCAAGAGCGGCAGCAAGTCGAAGAGTAGCAAGTCTGGTTCGAGTTCGAAATCGAAATCACATACGAAAGCGAAATCAGATAGGGATTCGCGGGAACGAGAGCGGAAGAAAAAGAAGGATAAGGATAAGAAAGCGGTGCCTGTTCCGCTTGTCTCGTTGCCTTCGGGGATTTCGAGGTCGACTACGACTGCATCGACAGCGACTGGACATCAGCAGCAGGAGAGTTATCCGTTCCCTGGATCTGGGGATGGGGAGTTTGAGGATGAGCCTGTTGAAGTGAGCAGTGGACCTGGGACGAGGAGTTGGGAGAGGGGAAGGTATGAGAGTCAGAGTTGGGCGGGTGGGAGTAGTGGCGGGAGTACGGGGTTGAGAATGTTTGCGGGAAAGGGGAGGGATGGGGGGCGTACGCAGAGCGGAGGTGTGAAAGGTATTTTGACTGATGTTTGAGAAGAGGCTCGTGATGGGTGGCGGTTGGAGACGCACACGGAGCTAGGGAACGCGCGCTTCTGTGTCGTGTACGGGTACATGTACGAAGTGGCTGGACCTCCTTTGATGGGTTGGGTGGAAGATTGCGAGACTCGAGACATGGAATGGTGCTCGATGCGTGTACATGTACAAGATGTTGTCTACCAATGGGATGCCAGGGCGCATACCATATTTCTCGCTGTGGATTCTTTTTTTTTTTTTTTTTTTTCATACTTTCCCTGTTCCTTCACATCGGTCTTCTCCTTTCAGTTCTCTTTTTGATCTTCTTGCTGGTTTATCAGAGTGTACTTTTTGTATTTGTCAAGTCTGTTAAAGTATTTGATCCCGACAACAATTCCAGGTTTTTCCTCTCTGGCTTGCCCCATCCGTGGTTTTGAGCTTGCGTTGAGGGTGATGTTGTCTTGAGAAGCTGGAATTGCATAAGCAGTCGCGGTGAGCAGTGAGGGGGAGGCAGCCGGCAGTTGCGGGAGGGTGGCGGGCCACTCTGTAATTGGAGGGAAGGGGCACCGACAATGACGATGACGAAGGAAGTGCGAGATCTAGACCTGAAGGATCGTGACCTCTGGCGGGGATAGTACCATACTACCCCACCGTTTCGGTGCACCGGGGATTTCGGTGGTCACGATTTTGTCACACATGCCGAAGGCTGCCGTCTGAAACTCAGATGATGGAATAACGACACGGTGCATTAAGTACCTAAGTAACCTAAGTAGATGAGTCTAATAAAAGTAAGATGGATAGTCTGCTTGACTGTTCACATAAGAGGGTCCCGCATGTGATCCTGAGTCAATAGATATTGGAAATGCCATGGGCATGGCATACTGGCCAGTGTGATGAATGAAACTTGGATCATAGTTTGGCAGTTGCAGTGGAGGATCAACAATTGGTTCTCGAGGATAGGTGCCTGTTACACCTGAGCCCAACGTCGTGGCAGTCTTTTCCTTGGACCGACGGAGTAAGCCACAAAATCGTGGATTATTCCGGAGTTCTGCTTCATGCTCCTTCAAATGATCCTGGATACGCTCGAGTAATGCCGAATTTGTGCCATTATCAGTGAGATGCAATGCACGTGCAAGAACACGAAGGTCGAACTTGGTTTTGTATGATGATAAGGCATTGTTGAATACTTTGGAATTGGACTCTTCGATGATATGAGCCTCAATGGAGGCTTCATTGGCTTCCCTCTGTGCTTCCTTCTGTGCTTCTTGTCTCTCCTTTTCTACACGAGCAGCTTCATCTGCATAGAAGGCAGCCTTGAGACCTGGCAGGGTGACGAAACGGGCCTTAATCTTTGTGGAACCACGCTCCTTCTTCTTCTTTAGGTTATAGAGCTGAGTGCGGGAGACTTCTAGCTGACGTTTGATGATTGTGCAGTGAGCATTGGCAGCATGAATTTGAGCTGCCTGTCTTCGTACTGTCTCTCCCAAAACAGAGACCATCTGCCGGAGATCACGGACATCTGAAAGAAGGACATCTTGTGACTTGGCTTGGTCTACAAGAAGAGGCACATTTGCAAATGTGCTAATGGCCTTATTGCACTCATCCACCAACATCTCTCCACCAACTGATGATGTTCGGGTAGAATACCCATGACTCTGAGTAGATCCAGAACCATCAGAGTCATTCAGGCTTTGTGGAAGGATGAAGTCATCATCCTCAGAGTCACTATCTGAGTCGGCAATGAGAGTGTTGATAGTGATTAAAGCTGATGGGGATGTGGGTAGGGCATCTGGATCTTCATCCATATCATGATCCGATTCATCTGTGTCACCACCGGAGACTGGGGAAGATGGAGGGACGTCGGGTGGGAATGTGTCTGGAACATGGGCCTGGGTTGATGTGCTTCGACTGGGTGCGAAATCGTTGTCACTGAAGACATGGCGGTTGACAGGATACAATCCTGTCTTTTCAAAGCCAGCTTTGATGACCTCTGGTGTCATAGCCTTGGCACGTACAGCCATATACTCTTGGATAACGTTGTAGTGGTTGATAACAACACCTTCATAAAGGCGGTTGCTGCAGTGGGTACCCCAAGCACGCTCGATGTGATTAAAAACAGCAACATCAAGCGGCTGGAGCTTGTGGGTGCACTTAGAGGGAAAACAGAAAATTATGATTTCGCACTCCTTGACTCCATAGACTGACTGTCGCAGCTCTACAGTCTCATGGGAGTCATGGCCATCATAGATAAGCACAATCGGTGCATCAGAGACCCGGTGCTTGATGGCATAAGGTATAAAAACGTCCTTGATCCACCGAACTCCAAGTTCATTATCAGTCCATCCATTTGGTGATGTTGCCACACTATGTTGTCTGATTAGTTCAGTTTATGTCATTAAAGTAAACAAGTTACCTTGAAATACTTCCATCAGGTACTTTCCGTAAGTCGGGCAAAGGCCCCTGGGCCAGAATAAATGACGGTGGTATCGAAGTTCCCACTGCAGATACACATTCAACGATGGTAACGAGCTCGAGGTTGTCGCTACCAATCTTGTAGCGATCAATATGATTTTGTAGGTAAAAGTATGCCTTCCTCCCCTTCTTTCGGCCCCCACCCATCTGAATTCCCTTCTCATCCATGTTATAGATGTGTTCGGGTGGTATTCCTCCATAACGGGTATGAATCTCTTCATATTTGTCTGCGAAGTCTTCATAGATTGGCTTGTTGAAGTTGTTTGCTCGTTTAGGGTCAAGTTTCTGTGCTTTTGAGGTAATGAGCTGTGGGTTACGAGCTTGGAACCGGGTGACCCAGTGCTTTCCGATCGGACGTCCAGCAATGTCGGAGGCATAAGTCTTCAGTCGTTCTTTATCAACAGGAGTGCCCGATGCACCCTCATGAGCGGCCCAATCAACTAATGTTGATTCAACTGCTGGAGACAAAGCTTGTTGTTTGCCTATTGCTTCTCGGTAGTTAACATGTCGCCCTTTATACCGGTCACGAAGTGTGTTTGCATTGACCTATCAATGCTGTTAGCTCAAGGAGCACTGGCATTTGAACGTGACAGCACATACCATAAATGCACGGGCAGCGGCAGCAGGAGTTCTATGGGTGTTGTTATTCAAACTTTGAATAGCTTGCTGTATACGGTCTTCATATTCCGGGTCCTCATGAGCACGTTTTCGCATGGTAAATGCTGATACGATTGACACAGTAAGCGACGCAAGCGAAATGGGCAGGCTAACTTGGGGGACGAAGTGATGCAATGCGACGTGTGATGGGATCATTGTATTCATGTTCCGACTCGGCATCATCTGGCAAGGCGTGACAATTGGCTCAAAACTGATTCTCGTTCTACTTCAGTTATAATTTTCAAAAAAAATGGAGGATGCCAGGAATGACGTTCTTAGGTGCTGTGCAAAATACTAACCCGAAATCTTGAGAGTGTGAGAAGATATTTGCAAAATACCGAAACCCCCGGGTGCACCGAAACGGTGGGGTAGTATAGTATGGCGGTGGATGTGGGAAGGCCATGAAGAGATTTGGGTAGCGAAATGATGTGGGGACAAATATGGTATAGCTACGAAGAGTCATTAATCATGGCGGTGCTGATATGAAAGTGGCTGAGCCAAGTGGGATGTTCGAATATGTGTGCGTTGCGGAGTGGAGGTGGTGGTATGGAGAATGGATTGGCATATGCTAGAAGTGCGAGCCTGGCGAGGAGTTGAACGTTGAAGAGCAGGATGGCAGGGGAGGTGGAAAGGACATGTTATAGGTGTGCCAGGTGATAGGCGCCAAGGTGACGTTGACAGGATTGGACTTCTGAGAGCTTTCACACCGAGCGCTACTCTGATGCCTCGAGGCGAGCACATGTCAGTCTATATATTAACCCTGATCATGGCTACCTCTCTCACGTCTATACTGCTCGTTCGTTGACTCCCATCGATCGCACACTCCTCCCCGCGCTTATCGATTTACAATGCCCCTTTTTTCGAAATTTTCCAAAAAAGAAAAGCCAGATATAACGGCCCAATCTGCGGGAAATCCGGAGTGTTGCAGTACCTCTGCTCTCGCTAGAAACGCCTTGGCTCTTGGGATTCCTGCAGTTCCTGCCCTTTCAAGAGTCGTTACACCCTCCGCATCTGCGACCACACCAGTTCCCCCCAAACCCGAAACCGCTTCTGCTCTTCCCGAGGCCTCTGAGGGTCCCCCAATAGCTCATGTCGCTTCTGCCCCCGTTCTAGGGGCTTCTCACGATCTCACAACGCCCCAAAACCCAACTGCACCTGCGACTCCTCAAGCTAGCCCAAGTGTCCAAACCTCAGCACCATCCGCCGGTAACGAATATGAGAAGGTCGTCCAGGTTCCGACCGCACAGCAAAACCCGCCAACGCTGCCTGGGAAACCGAAAGCGGTAGGCGGCACCGTCCTTCATGGATTGGTGGCCGTAGCAGCAGGACTCAAGAAATGTTCCGACTTCTTCCTACCTCTGAAAGCAGTCGCAGCCACATTTGAGACAATTTACGAGATCTTTGAAGTGCGCAATCCACTTCTATCGTATTAACGCTATTAAATTTTGATCGGTAGGGAGTATCTACAAACCAGGAGGAGCTGGAAGGACTCGTGGCAAGATCGTATGCTATTCTATCATTGGTACAAAGGTACAAAGAAGAAGGAGGATTGGATATGTTGGAAGAGAGAGTCCAAAGTTTCTCCACGTGCGTATTGACCTCGCTTGCTCGCTTTCGTATCTCATTTTCCTTTGGCGGCCTCACAGAGATATCGAGCGCTTAGTTAAAGCTATCCAGGACTTGCAACAACGACATTCGGTGACCCGCATAGCCGGAGTTTCGAACGATGCCGGGACGATACAAGGGATGCTAAGGAGCCTCAACAGTGCTTGCGATCTCTTCCTGGTAGGCGTTCAAACTGTGGATCGTGCTTCTGCATGCATGGTGCTCATCACGTTCCCCAGATTGACATGCAATTCCACGCCAATGTAATCGTGCAGGACATGTTACAAGTAAGTGATTTCGCGCCTGAGGAAGCGCTGTCAGCCTCATATATTCCATTGACAGACGCTGAAGTCCGGTAAGCTGCTCCTTAAGAGTGACAACTTGGGATGAAATATTGAATTCGCTTTTCCTGAAGAACGCAATCAAGGATTGTTCAAAGATGCACACGACTTTGTGATCAATCACCCGATAATGGTCGACAATCAACACATACACATCAACATGTCACAAGTAAGTGATTTCGCGCCTGAGGAAGCAATTTTCACCCTCATATATTTCGTCAAAAGATGCTGAAGTCCGGTAAGCTGCTTCTTGAGAGTGATGATTTGGGATTTTCATATCATCACAGATCTGATTGACAAACTTCGTTCCAAGGGCGCTTCATATAAAACTCGGCGCTCTGCCTATGGCGATCCCATAGGATGCATGCCTGGTACACGCGTCAATGTCCTCAAAGAGTTGGAAGCCCAAGCTTCTGACGAGAATGGTGTCAACGTGCATTGGCTTGCAGGAATGGCAGGCATCGGGAAGTCGACGATCGCGCAGTCACTTTGCGAGCGCTTTGAGCAACGGCAGATGCTCGGAGCGAGTTTCTTTTGTTCCCGAGCCTCAGAGAAAACCAAGGACGCTCGTCGCATCATCCCGGGTATCGCATATGGCCTTGCCAAGGGTTCACCCACTTTCAATGTGGGGCTCGTGAAAGCCCTGAAGAAGGACCCGGATTTGGTGGAGTCGAATGACATACAAGAGCAGTTCAACAAACTCATTGTCGAACCATTGCAGGCCGCCGTCGGTGGCCGGGTCGGGGTTTACAAGATTGTTGTCATTGATGCTCTCGACGAATGCACAGACCTCAACCTCGTCCACCGCCTCATCCGCGTCATTCTCAGTTCCGCTTCGCACCTTCCCCTCAAGTTCTTCCTCGTCAGTAGAGCTGATCATTCCATTACTACCGCCTTCAATTCGTCGAAGGGTTCCCACAATACTTTCTTGCTTCACGAGGTTGAGAAAAGCGTAGTGGAGAGCGACATCCGGATGTACGTGAAGGCATCACTGGACGATATCAAGAGGAACTGCGACCCTGACAAGGAGGATGGATGGCCTCCCGATAGCGAATTGTCTCAAATTGTCAAGGACTCTGGGAAACTTTTTGTCTATGCAGCTACAGCAGTGCGCTATATTCGAGCCGGCGAGGGCAATTACAAACAGCGCCTCACGTTATTGACCAAACCCACAAAGACCCAGCAGCAAACTTCGCCCATCGATGAGCTCTATGAAGGTATTGTTGCCCAAGCTTGTAATCGGCGAGAACAAGAAGAATTGTCACAGATGGAGACCCTCGTCTCGTTCGTCATATTCCTACAACAGCCGTTGTCGCTCAGGGCCCTTTCTACGTTGTCTAAGATACCGGAGCCGAAGACGCACTTATCACCGTTCAATTCCGTCATTCACATTCCTTCTGAAGAAAGCGCCCCCGTCTCCGCGTTTCATGCATCCTTCCCCGAATTCCTTACAGATCCCAAACGCTGCCCACCAGAACGTTTCTCCCCATTCACCCCTCTCCTCCCCGCCCGTGGTCATGCAGAACTTGCACTCAGATGCCTTGAGCTCATGAACGGGCGGCTCAAGTATAACATCTGTGATGTTCCCGAAAAATTGACCACTTCCCGCATGGACAGAACCAATCCACCCGAGGATCCCAGCAAAATCCCCGAAGCACTCAAATATGCGTGCATTTACTGGGCCACCCATTTAAATGAGGTCCGGGATTCAAGCATGCCAGTCGTTGTTGATGCTCTACGCAACTTCCTGAAAACTCACCTCTTGCATTGGATGGAGTGCCTGAGTATTGTTGGTGAACTGAAGACGGGTGTTAAGTCGCTTGTCAGTGCAAGCGCCGCTCTCTCGGTAAGTCTTAATCGCGAGAAAGCAAAATTCGTGTGTTGATGTCATGGCAGCGAATCCGGATGAGAGATGCTGAGGATCTGGGACCACTTGTTGATGATGCCCGTCGATTTTTGCAGTTGAGCTTCGAGCGCATTCGGAAGCATTGTTTCGAGGTTTACCAGTCGGCATTCACATGGATTCCCAAGAAGTCTTTG